>JAUPMG010004778.1:0-15959 GCA_031762675.1 Pachysandra terminalis | reverse complement strand
GCTAATTAGGCTTCTAATCTCTCTTAGTCTGGGATCTGGGATCGGATCGTTACAATCTACCCCCCTTAAAAGAATTTCGTCCCCGAAATTTTCCTTAAGGAGTCCTAGTATTAGAGTTTTTGACGGCTCTTATAAAGACGTGTTCATTAAGCCAGAAAAATAAAAGTAGAAATCAAAATGAAATGCTAATACTGACTATTGTCATTCAGTACAAAAAGAAGTTTCCTTACAAACTGAGGGTCCAAACTGTTGCCCAACTGACTTCACCTATACTAACCTAATAGTCTAATACATTCCACAGTACACATAAATAAAACAAAACAAGATACATAGAACGCAGTAAAACTAAAGCTAACTACGGAGGGCTGGAAGAGGTGGTGATGGCAGTCAAGGGAGGCAAGCCACATCAGATGTGCTGCCGCACCAGAAGGTCTCTTGTAGGAAACGGGGGGTCTCATCCACCGTCATTTGCAGTTGTGACACCTGCCACTTGGTGTGATGATGTTCCACCGCCATCCGGATCTGATCCCTGGAGGTAGACCTCTCCAAAGCTGTAAGTCTCGCTTCGATGGATTGACTACGCCTATGGACACAGTCTGGCCCTGGGGCAGATGAAGTGGAAGCTCGGTGCGGCTGGTCCGCCTGCTCCGGAGGAGACTCATCAAATGGTTCCTAACGCTCCTGCTCCTGGGGCTGCCGCTATAGGTCACGTGCGTCTCGCGGTAACTTCATCAGGGTGAGGTTAGAGTGGGAGAACAGCCGCTCTTTGAGGAGCCTGCCCACCGTACTGGGTCGGATCCTCCACTCCCTGGCCGCAGCACACATAAGGCACGCAAACGGTAGGGCACCCCTCCGGGTGTGTCGATAGTACCCGATGATATGGTCTATCACCAAGGACAGAAGGCAAAGGGATGTGCTGGACACGACCATGGATAGCACCCTGGCCATGAAAGGAGTGAGTTCGCTGGTGTTACCCGAGGGAGGGTACACCGAACGGAGAAAGATAGCATGAAGAATACGATGGGGTGGGATGGGAGGAGTCTAGTTGAGACGAGTGCGTTACCATCCTTCCAGGGGACATCCTTGCCATAAAGGATCTCTGTCACTGCCGAACAATTGGAGCTCGGTAGATCCTCGGTATCTGCCGAATTTCCTACCGAGAATCTCGGTAGATCGTCTACCGAGCCTCAGTAGATTATCCCGAGTGCATGTAATTTTATGGGATTTTCGGTAGATATCTTTGCATCTACCGAGAGTCCTACCGAATGTGAAATTCAGCCTAGATCTAGCTTTTTCTCCTAAGGCTTCGTGGTCGTTACCCAAAATACATTTTTTTATAGTTCTAAACCTCAATTATCTACTTCTAATCACTATAGAAGTGATCAAGACCTAACATATAAAAATCTCAAAGATGCAAACAGATTTACACTACACAATCAGTCAAATACTAGCATAAATCTCAGAAATCATAAGAACATGTAAGATTCTCATAAACACAGCAAACATAGGTTTAAGCATGCTAATCAAGCAAACAACCAACATGATATTCATTCACCCTCATTCTACTGGATTTCTAGTCCAATCATGCTTCAAATCAATAGATCATGAACTCATACCTATATCTATAGCATTACTATGATTCATGAACATGACTACCGTAAGATCGAAGGGAATTCCTACCTTTTTCTTCTGGGTTTCTAATCCACCGCCTAGTAGTAGCCTTCGTCAAGTTTTTCCCGTCTCTTAAAGGCTTGTCTTATCAAAGTCTTCTTTCCCTTGTCCTCTCCTTCACTACCTTCCTCATCCTCACTCTCCTCCTGCCCATCGTATCCCACTTCTTCTTCTTCCTCTTCTTCCTTTTTCTTCTTCGTAGCTTTTCTAGCCTTCTTCTTCCTACAGTAAGATTTTCTCTTCTTTTCTTCTCTCTAATTTTTCTTCCTTTCCTGTAGGTCTCCTCATTCTCTCTCTTTTTCTGCAGAACCGAAACCAAAATTTCTTCCTTCCTCTCTGTTGTTTGGATGTGTGGAGCTAGGGAGAGGCTTTCTCTCTCTTCAATTCCTAGCTTCTAGGAGTTCTACTCTTAATGAAACACTATATTCTTAATTATATCTATTTTAAACTTTGAATTTAAATTTGAATTTTCAAATGAAAGAATCGATCATAATTGTTTTGTTTTAGTTTTCCTTATTTTGTTAACCTCATAGTTAATCTTAATTACGTAATTCAGCATGTTCTACTGGATTCTAATTGGGTCTTAAGTCCAATCTAAATTTAAGGTCCGTGTCCGGTTCGAACTAAAGGTCCAGGCCTAATTAAGGTTCTGGCCCATTTTAATTTAATTTGCATTTAATTTCATAATTTAGCCAGCTACTTTTCGTATTTATTAATTAGTGCAGTTCAGTCATAAGCTTTTGCATATAATCCCAGTTGTAATTAGTGATTTAATTAAGATTAATTCCCTACTTACTTAGCTGGGTCCGGGTCATTACAGGTACCAACCGAGGCCACATCCGCAGACTTGAACCTGTAGTTTGGTTTCCAATTTGTATTGATTGGGAGTTGGTTCCACTTTGGTTTGACATCATATTAGGGTCAATGTATGACCAGATAGACTTAAAATTAATGGTTATAATTGATATTTGCATGGTATTACCATATATACCTAAACCTAGTTGTACTTAATCACCTTGATTGATACATTGTCATTAGTTGGGTGGGGTACACCAAGAGTTTGAGAATTAGTCTCAGTGAGTCAAGGGTGGAAGGATAGCTCTGACCCTACTGGTGAGAAACACCCTTTGAGCCTCATGGTATGCCCTATACCATTGATTAGATTGCCAAATTGACTTTAGTTACTTGCACACATAGGTGCGTAGTAACTGGAACTAGTGGGTTGAAAAGTGATGTGGACTTGTATGGTTTGCATTAGTATTTGGTTTAACGTCTGGAGGTTGATCCTAGGCATCAACCCGAGGCCCCACTATAGTTTGTAACCATCACTCACCCTTGAACTTGAATATATATTTTGACATTGGCATAATCTGAATTGATAGTTAGAATTGTAATTTGATTGTGTAGTATAAATAATACCTGGGAAACTTATGATGGTTTCCAACCGGATTTTCCTCTTGAATGGGCACGTGGATAATTTCCATTGGTGATTATCATTTGGTTCCTAGTTAATAATGCATTGCATCCTAGGCTTATGTAACTATTAAGTGTGCCAGGGAAGTGGTGAATATGAAGGGTGGAATCCCGTGAGTGTTATACACTCTAAATCTAGCATTGTTTGGAATTCCTAAATAGCATTGATGGTATCCCTAATCATGGGTTAGCGTCTAAAATGAGGAGGGGACTTTCGGCAGTTCCTAGTGGCCTATGCCCAAAATATTGTTATTGAATTGGAAGAATGAGGGACACTTAACTAGTTACATGAGTTTAGTTCATCATTCATATCATACTTGCATTCTTGCTTGAGCATCTGCATGTTATCATATTACTTTGCATTTCATTGTCATATTGTAACTCATTGTGGCTAGACTTGGTTCATTTTGTATAATCGATTTGGTTTTGTTTCAATTATTATTTACATAATAATATCTTATGAAGATGGACGACATATAGGGTCTTACTGGGCATTCAAAGCTCACGCGACTTATTATGTTGCAGGTTATGATGAGTAGGAGCCGACAGAGCTTGGATGTTGATTCGCTTTGAGACAGCAATTCATTCCTAGTTGGTGATGATGGAGTATAGGGAGTTTATTGTATTGAAGTGTTGGTTGTAATTATTGTAATTTTAATATTGTACTTGTGACTCTTTTGAAGTCATAAGGGCTTATGTAATCTTGTTGTGTCTTTGACCTTCACACTCTGAATATTTAATAAAGGTAATGCATTTTACTTTATACTTGTGATTTGATGTGGCAATCCGCGTTTCAGCAATGGAATCCAAAGGTTGCACTTTGGGATCAGTGCCTCCCACCTAGGGATTCGGGCTACTGGTTTTGGGGTGTGACAAAACCGGAGTTCGTTGTGTTGTGTTCTTCCCCCACCTTGTTTGGGAGGTTTGTCTATAAACCCTTCTTTTAAATTCTTTGTGATTCATTTGTGATTTGAGTGCTTATTACCTACTTAAAGAATGAATGCTTGATTGAAACACAAGAAATTTGGTGCACTTAGTAAAGGCGATTACCTCTAAACAAGATAAAGATCCAGATTTCATCACTGAATTCATGCTCACAGGAAAATCAACCTCACATAGTTTCCAACCCAAAAATTTAAAATCAAGTAGACATTGGCCATAGGATTTTAAGCTCAATAGGTAGGAGATCACTTACAATTTTTGATTGCGCCCCTTGATCATGCATGATGTCTAGGAAAGCTCTGACACCAAGCCGATAAAAGGCAAAAGGGGGGTGGTTTTTATCAAAGTATTGAACCCCACCACTTTCCTGGGAGCCGACCTTTATCAACATGGTTTCATAGGGTCAAATTGAGAGTTTAGGTACTCTCTTCAAATAATTAGGAGCTGTCTAGTAGTTAGGAAAACCATTAGGGTATGTGTGATTTTTTTACATGATTGTTTGTTCATTGGTTGGAATACATGCACGAGTGTCATTCTAATTGTCCAGAGATAATTCCTTTAGACCACGAGCTAGAACAATTACTTAAAAATCAACGAGTTGAAACTCGTGCACGTAGAGTCGTAGAAATTCCTCTACCAACTCAGGTGGCAGAAAAATGTCCCCTTATAGATTACTTTGCACCAATTACGGCGAATCCTCCCAACTATATAGTCTTACCTGCAACCAATGTCGCGCAGTTTGAAATCCGTCCGGTAACCATTGCGATGTTGCCTAGTTTCCATGGGATGGATAGGAAAAGCTCGTACACTCACTTAGGTAAATTTCTTGCGGTGTGTAACACCTTTAAGAATCAAAACCTTGATGAGGAGAATGTCCGCCAAAGACTTTTTTCATTTTCCCTCCAAGATAGAGCTGTCCTCTGGCTTAATTCCCTGCCACCCAATTCTATTCGTACATGGGCCGATTTAGTAAAGAAGTTCATGGCTAAATTCTATCCAATGAGTCTTACCAACTCAATGCATCAGTCTATCCAAGAATTTAGACAGAGAATTGATAAGCAATACCATGAAGCTTGGGACCATTTCCAAGACTTTATCATTAAGTGTCCCTATCATGGTATCGAAAAGAGTAGGTTAGTCCAATGTTTCTACAATGGTCTTACCCCTAGTTCTAGGAATATGATCCAATGCATAAGGATAAATTCATGCATCTGACACCAACTGAAGCCTACCAATTTCTCCTAGAACTAGGAGATGACTCATAACAATGGGACTAGATTGTAGACTTGACTGATACCTTTTCTAGAAGAGGAAGTATCTTTGAGACTAAGTCTGATCATGAGCTCAAATCCCTTCTTCAAGGCTTGACTAAGACTGTGGAGACATTAGCTTGTTCCATCAAGCATAACAATTCTCCTTCATCCAAGGCCATGAACATAGGCAATTCTGTAGAGCCTTGCCATATTTATCTGACTGTAGGACACATTTCAGCTCATTGCCCCATTTCTCAAGGCTATCCTAATAGTCAAAAGGAGCAAGTGTGTACTTTCAATGCCTATAAGAAATCCACTCCAAATTCATTTAGTCAAACATATCATCCTGATACGAGGAACCACCCAAATTTCTCATGGAGGCAATCTCATCCTCCCACTCAGCCTAACTAGCCAACAGTAGGTGGTTCTCCGAGTTTTCAACAATCTAGACAGACTTTTGGACAAGTTCATCCATTTCAAGGTAAATTCGGATCTCAAGGGAGTCCAAATTAGACCATGTCTTAACCACCACCTCTCAATCAGCAATTCCTGCCTCAATCTTCTTATGCTCAAAATCCTAGGCAGTCAATCCCACAACCTCAGTATATACCATCACCCCAGTCAAAGCCAAGTCTTGAAGGACTGTTGACCCAGTTCATATCTACCCAACAACAGTCTATGCAAAGGATAGAACAAAGATTAAACTAAGGATAATGCTTATGAGGTGAGCACTTCATTTGGACCACCCCAATTCAATGAGGAGATCAATTCTGTGACTACCCTAAGATTGGGGAGGAAGATTGACAAAAAGGTTTGGGAGACTCTTGACTCATCTGAAAAGAAATAATCTTCATCTCCCGAAGACACTCCCTCTCCTTGTTCTAACCCTAATTCATCTAGTTTACCTAATGAGACTACTGTGTCATCCCCAACAGTTGTACCTGCCTTTGTGCCAAAAGCACTCTACCCTAACAAACCAGCTCCTATGCATAAGGCTAAAATGTTTAAAGAAATTAAGGAGGTATTTCAAAATATTCATATCAACATTCCCTTGTTAACAGCCATTTAAGAGATCCCATCCTATGCAAAGTTTCTCAAAGACCAATGTACGGTCAAGAGAAAGACACACATACCCCTAGATGCATTCCTTACTACACCCATTCTCAATACATGGGGTATTGTGAAATACAAAGACCCGGGTAGCCTGACTCTTTCCTGTAAAATAGGTGACAAGTTCACAGGAAATGCACTTCTTGACTTAGGAGCTAGTGTGAACTTGTTACCCTATTCCTTGTATCAGTAAATGGGCTTAACAGATATGAAGCCCACTAGGATAACACTCCAATTAGCAAATAGATCTGTTAAATATCCTAGAGGGGCGATGGAGGATATTTTGGTGAAGGTGTCTGATTTTTACTACCCGAATGATTTCATCATTTTAGACACACACCAAGCATCAGACAATCATGTTCCAATAACATTAGGGAGACCTTTCTTGGCTACTGTCAATGCCCACATAAACTGTAGGAATGGGTCCATGACCCTATCCTTTGGGAACATGACCGTTGAGGTCAACATTTATCAACTCATGCACCAACCTGAAGATGCCCATATGGTAGAAGAGGTGTGTGTGATTGACAGTGCAATTGCTGAAACTTTTGATGAGTCTATGGACCCACTTAAGCAAGTGCTTGATCTTTTCCATGCTGAGTTTGACATTGAATCCTCTATTCAAGAGGTGAATTCCCTTCTATAGACATCTTCTTTGAAAACCTTTAGGGAAGATCCCTTTAAATCTCTAAAGGATGTGACCCTAAGTTCCCCTGAATCCAAAACATATCTCACATCTGAGACTGTGTTTGAACCAAATACATCATAGATGATGGATTAAAAACCTTTGTCCAATGAGCTTAAGTATTCTTATCTTTACCCCAATGAAACATTTCCAGTCATCATAGCATCAGATCTGACTGAGGGCCAACAGGAATAGCTTTCACTATTCTTAGAAACCATAAATCTGCTTTAGGTTAGTCCATAGATGACATTCGCGGCATATCTCCTAATGTGTGCACTCATCGCACACATTTAGAGGATGATGCCAAATTCCCTAGAGAGCCACAACGTCGCCTTAACCCTACCTTGCAAGTGCGGTGAGAGCTGAAATACTTAAACTCTTAGATGCTAACATTATCTACCCTATCTCTGATAATAAGTGGGTTAGTCCTATCCATGCTGTACCGAAGAAACCTGGCATCACAGTAGTAGAGAATAGTTCCAATGAGCTAGTGCCTAAACGTATTCATACGGGTTGGCAAATGTGTATCGATTATAAGAAGTTGAACACTAGCTCATTGGAGATATCATTTTCCTCTTCCTTTCATCGATCAAATGCTTGAGAGATTAGCAGGTCATGCTTTTTATTGCTTCCTTGACGGATATTCTGGGTATAATAAAATACCCATTGCCCTAGAGGACCAGGAAAATACCACGTTCATGTGTCCATTCGGCACCTTTGCCTATCGTCGTATGCCATTTGGGCTCTATAATGCCCTGGCTACTTTCCAAAGGTGCATGCTTAGCATTTTTAGTCACATGGTTGAGCGATTCTTAAAGGTTTTTATGGATGATTTCTCCATCCATGGATCTTCCTTTGACACATGTTTAGCCCATCTTGAGTTAGTCTTAACTCGTTGTCAAGAAAAAAACCTTGTCCTTAACTGGGAGAAATGCCATTTCATGGTAAACAAAAGGGCATTGTTTTAGGACATGTGATTTCAAGTGAGGGTATAGAAGTTGATAAGGCAAAAGTTGAAATCATTTCAACTCTTCCCCTACCTAGGACTGTAAGGGATATTTCCTTTTTAGGACATGCTGGTTTCTATTGTCGCTTCATTAAGAATTTCTCCACCATAGCAAAGCCCCTAAGTAGTCTTCTTGTTAAAGATGCCCCATTCAATTTATGATGAGCATTGTGTTGCTGCATTTGAGCAGCTTAAGCAAGAGTTGACTTCTACACCTATTATTCAACCGCTTGAATGGAGTATTCCATTTGAAGTAATGTGTGATGCCTCAAATTATGCCATTGGGGTCGTGTTAGGTCAAAGGGTGAACAAGCGCCCTCATGTTATTTATTATACCAGTAAAACCCTTGACCTAACCCAAGTAAATTACACCACCACTAAGAAAGAATTATTAGTTGTGGTGTTTTCATTGGATAAGTTTAGATCCTATCTTCTCGAGTCTAAGGTAATAATTTACACTGATCATGCAGCACTCAGACACCTTTTATCTAAAAAGGATGCTAAACCACGTTTGATCCACTGGATCTTATTGCTACAAGAGTTTGACTTAAAGATACGAGATAAAAAGGGTACAGAGAATGTGATTGCTAACCATCTGTCCAGACTCTCAATAGAGTTTTCTAAGGATCTATTGCCCATTCTAGATTCCTTCCCGGATGAGAAATTGTTTTATATTTCACAAACACCTTGGTATCCTGACATTGTGAATTATTTAGTCACTGAACAAATTCCTTCACAATGGACCAAGCAAGAAAAGTCAAAATTTAGGACTGTTGTGAAGTACTACTCCAGGGATGATCCTTATTTGTTTAAGTATTGCCTTGATCAGATTATTCGTAGATGTGTCCCTAATACTGAACATAACAATATTATCTCCTTTTGTCATGACCATGCCTTTGGCGGTCATTTTATTTCTAGGAAAACAACTGCAAAGGTTTTGCAGAGTGGTTTTACTGACCCACTTTATTTTGTGATGCCTATGCATATTGCAAAGCCAGTTCTAAGTGCCAATAATTGGGGTGCTTATCACAAAGGCATGAGATGTCCCAAAAACCTATTCTTATTGTAGAACTTTTTGATGTTTAGGGTATAAACTTTGTGAGGCCATTCCATCGTCACTAGGATTTAAGTATATCCTGGTTGTTGTTGACTATGTATCCAAATGGATAGAGGCAATTCCTACCCGTTCAAATGACCATCACATTGTCATTTCTTTTCTTAAAGAGCATATCTTTGCTCGGTTCGGTATCCCTCGTGCTATCATTAGTGATGGGGGCACCCACTTTTGTAATGGGGTCTTTGAACATTTGGTTAGGAAATATGGTGTTACTCACAAGGTTGCTACCGCCTATCATCCTCAGAAGTGTGGGCAAGTAGAGGGATCTAACCGACAAATAAAGCAAATACTTGAAAAGACAGTCAATCTCCATTGGAAAGACTGGTCTTTATGCCTCAATGATACATTATGGGCTTACCGTACTACATATAAAACCTCGATAGGTATGTCACCTTATCGGTTGGCTTTGGGAAAACCATGTCATCTCCCTGTTGAGTTAGATCATAGAGCCGAGTGGGCTATTAAGCACCTTAATTTTGACCTAGCTGCAACAGGAGACTACCAGAAACTATAGCTTGATGAATTAGAAGAAATCATGAATGATGCTTATGACAAGTCTAAAGCATATAAGGAGAAAATAAAATGGATCCACGATAAAAATATTTTAAGGAAAGAGTTTGTGCCAGGCCAAAAAGTCCTCTTGTATAATTCTAGTTACACTTGTTTCTTGGAAAATTAAAGACTCGTTGGTCAGGTCCATTCATTGTTCATTCTGTCACCCCTTATGGAACTATTATACTTGAAAATCCAACTGATGGGTCTAGAATTCAGGTCAATGGTCAGCGTGTTAAACCTTTTTAAAAGCTTGAGTATGTCCAAGTTGATATGATAGATCTAGTTGATCCAGTTTTTGTTTAATGAATATGTGTCTGGCTGAAGATGTAAAACTTAGCGCTTCTAGGAGGCAACCCATGCTTTTTTTTTTTATTATTTTCAGGTTTCTCGAACTCCTAATTTGGGGGTTATTTCTTCCCCTTTCCAGATTTGTGTGCCCCACTTTGTGAGTTTCGGACTGAGGTAATATTGTTATTTTAACTTCAATCATTCATTTATTATTGCTTTTATCAAAATCACATTGAGGACAATATTCGATTTAAGTTTGGGGGTGGGAAGTCATTATATGTATATAAGGAAAAAGAAAAGTAGGCTAACTTTGAGTTTTGATTCAATTTCATCATCGAATTTAAATTTTTGAATTCATGATCAATTTATTAGGAAATCTGAGTCTGGTTATTTACCTTTGGCTTGTTTGAGGAATCACATGTTGAGCTTATCACGAACACATTAACACTTAGTTCATGAGGTATGAAATAAGAAATTGATTTTGTTTGGTTCAGAGTATTGATTTCTTTTGGTTAACATGTTAGATGACTAATCTTGGCATTATCAATATATATATATATATATATTATAATTGATCATTCTAAGTTCTTTACTGAGTAACCGGGCCTCTTGCCTTGAAAAGCAGTGAGTGTTCACGTCGAAAGGTGAAGAATTTACGTTGGTTAATAAATAGACTAGTTTAGCTTCGTAGCCTATTTGACTCGAGTTATTAAGCCTTAAAAAGGTGTATTACACTTAGTGTCCTAAAACCGCCTGGTTTGGGAGTCACTGGCCTAACACTTGTTACTAAAATCAATTAGAAAATCTTAATGAAGCTAAGCGTTGCACGGTCTATTATATTATAAAAAAAATTAAAATAAAAAAATAATATATATATATAATGCCTTGGTTGTTTATCTTGGTAGAGAATTCTAGTAAGGTTGAGATGATGTGTCTTGCATATTAGAATCTAGTTGAAGCATCATAATTATGTGTTAATTTAACTTGCACTCTGTGATTTCTTAGCTAGCTATTTGTAAGTAATTAGACTTTGTATTTCTGAAAGTTTTTGAAGATAGAGTTCTTTATTTTAAATTTGTTAATGAATGAGAACCATTTTTCCTATGAGCCTTTATTTTCTTTGATAACATGATTAGGAATTAATATTTATGGGTAACGTTCTGTTAAACCCTCACAAGACTTTACTCGTCCACTAGGGATTCCTAGGGGTTTAAAAGGCTTATAGCATATGCTAAATGCAATTGTACATTCCACGATAGATGGATATAGAATGTTTAGCTTTATTTTCAGTTTTTGCATTGCTAAGGGACTTGCAATATCTAAGTTTGGAGGTGTTGATTCACACTGAAAAGGGTAGTTTTGTGCCGCATTTCTACCCCTTACCTCACATATACTAGACCTTAGTTTCATGTTAATTTTATGTTTTGTCTTCTTTTTTTATGTTTATAGGTTTTCAGAGGTCAAAATCATAAAATTCTGACTTTGGGAAGCAATTAAAGTGCTGAAGGAATGCATGTGATGATATAGAACAGAAGATTGATGGCTATATTGGAGCTCATAAACATCGGAATTGGAGAAAGGCTATTTCTAGATGGATTGTATCTCGTTTCATTGGCTTTCCAATGCATCTTGTACCGCTTCAATTGAATTTCGGATGAAGGAGATATGGCCAAAATGGTGAACTGGACCAGAATGCCACTTACAAACCCACAAGCCCACTTGCAAACCCACAAGCCCACTTGAAAGCCCACTAGTCCCCACTTGCCTAAGTCGGTTTTGGGCATGAAAATATTTGTATTCGAAGCCTATAAATACCTCCCCATCCCCTTAGTTCAATACTTACTTAGTTTTTCCCTTCTTAGTTCTAGTTTGTTTTAAATTATGTCTTTCATTTCTTAGTTGTTTTAATTTACATTTCAAGGCTTGTGATCGTCAATTTCTAAGGTATTTCCTTCATGTTCTTTGCTTAGTTCTTCAAAGTACTTCATTTAATCTAAGGTATTTTTGCTTTCAATCTCAAATAGTTTTTTACTTATTTAAATTGCTTATTAGTGGTTAGTTAAATCGCCTTATATATTTACTAGCTTTATTACAAATTTTCATAGATTAGATTTACCACTTTATTTAATCGCTTTTTACCGCTTTATTTAATCCCTTTTCTATGGTTGGTTAAACCACCTCATTTACTGCTTTATTTACTCACTTTACTTAATAGCTATATTTCATTACTTCCAATAGAATAGTTTTTAAAGCTTAAAAAAAATGGTTTTAAATTCTCCACCTCTTCTCTATTAATAAAAGATGAATCTTTAACGGGAGATTTATACAAGCATACCCCCAGTCCTCGTGGATTCGATACCCACTCTACTGTACTTGCTAGTATAGTTAATCGGAGTGGTTTTTGACAGCATTAATCCAACGGTGCCATTTTGAATAGCGATTTTTACATCGTTGGATTAACGCTATCCAAAACCACTCCGATTGACTATACTAGCAAGTGCAGGGGAGTAGAGTATCAAACCCACGAGGAATGGGGGTATGCATATATAAATCTCCCATTAAAGATTCATGTTTTATTAATAGAGAAGAGGTGAAGAATTTAAAATCATTTTTTTAAGTTTTAAAAATAATTCTATTGGAAGTAATGAAATATAGCTATTAAGTAAAGCGAGTAAATAAAACAGTAAATGAGGCGGTTTAATGACCAAAGAAAAGCGATTGAATAAAGCGATAAAAAGCGATTAAATAAAGTGGTAAATCTAATCTATGAAAACTTGTAATAAAGCAGGTAAAATATATAAGGTGGTTTAATTGACCACTAATTAGCAATTTAAATAAGTAAACAACTATTTGAGATTGAAAGCCAAAATACCTTAGATTAAATGAAGTGCTTTGAAAAACTAAGCCGAGAACATGAAGAACATACCTTAGAAATTGAAGATCACAAGCTTTGAAATGTAAATTACAACAACTAAGAAATGAAAGACATAATTTAAAACAAACTAGAACTAAGAAGGGAAAAACTAAGTAAGTCTTGAACTAAGGGGGTGAGGAGGTATTTACAGGCTTCAAATACAGATATTTTCATGCCCAAAACCGACTAAGGCAAGTGGGGCCAGTGGGCTTGCAAGTGGCATTCCGGTCCACTTCACCATTTTGGCCATATCTCCTTCATCCAAAATCCAATTGAGGCGGTGCTTGATGCGTTGGAAAGATAATTAAACTGGCTACAATCCATCTAGAAAGTCTTTATCCTATTTGGATGTTTACGAACCCCAATGTTGCCCTCAATCTTCTGTTTTGCACCATCTCATGCCTTCCTTCAATACTTTAATTGCTTCCTAAAGTCAGAATTTTATGATATTGACCTCTAAAAACCTATAAACATAAAAAATAAGACAAAACATCAAATTAACATGAAACTAAGGTCTAGTATATGCGAGGTAAGGGGTGGAAATGCAGCTCATAACTACACTTTTCAATGTGAATCACCAAGCACCCTAGAGGGAAGCATGGTAGAAGAAAGACATGTCCAATGTGATCTATTACAGTTATGAAAAGTTCAGAAACTTTGCTCGTAATTACACTAAGCTGAAGAAGGTACGAACTAATACAACATCTATCTTACATTACATAGTTTGTACTGAGGTCGTGATTGCTCATTCTAGTCCTGATTGAATTGTAGATTCTGGAGCAAGCAGACACATAGCCAGAGATAGAGATGGATTCGTGGAATACAGTGGATACCAGTAAGGAGTCAGATACATGGAGAATAGTTCCAGCATGGATGTACTAGGAGTTGGTCTATACCTGCTGAAGACGTGAGAGAATCGTGCACTAATGCTTCATGATGTAATCTATGCACCTAGCATTCGTCGTAGTCTCATATTCGAACCAATTAATGTTTGTACCTAACACGGAGTGGCCTATTACATCACATTTATATGAGTACACGTGATTCGGTTATGTGTACTTGATTTCCCATAACACAGAAGCATTAAATTGCTTTAGATGATTCGTGGTTAAAGTCGAGAACCAATTGGATCGGAACATTAAGTGTCTCTATACCAATAGAGGCCACGAGTAGTTATCTAATTTATTCCTAGAGTTATGTGAAGAAAAAGGAATCTATAGGTAATTGAACATTACTGGTACACCTCAACAAAATGGTGCTGCAGAGAGAAGGAACTGAACTTTCTTAGACATGGTGAGGTCGATGATGGTCATGCGAACCTACCCATTTTTTTTAGGAGACGCACTTATGACTACAGCCTACATCCTAAACTGTTTCCCTACAAAGTCAATTTCTAGTATACTATACTAGTTATGGACAGGCAGGCAGTGCACTTGATCTGACTTACATGAGACCATGGGGATCGACAGGTTATGTTCATGTGCCTTCCCACCAAATGGTAGAACTAGACAAAAGATTCGTTAAGTGCATCTCTGTGAGATACTCAGAGCACTCTAAGGGCTACGTTTTTATCCATGAACAAACCAATGGAGGTCTAACAAAAATTGGGTCACGCAACGTGGATTTCATCGAGGATGATTTTTCGAGCAGATGGAGATCTGGGATGAATATAGAGATCCACGAGATGATTGAGCCATAGTTAGGATTAGCAAAGATCACCCCATATCCAAACACTATTGAGAATATTGGTTCTCAATAGAATCCTACAGATTCTATGGATGTTGAGGATAGTGGGAGTGGACTACCACTTAGTGAGTGTCCTAATAGACACAGAATCCAATAATCTCACCATGCACAGAAGTAGTCATGGACAGGTTCTCCGTTGTCGTTTTGGGATTGAGGATGAGTCGGTCATGATTTTCATGCTCAATGATGATGAGCATCGTTCATACTAGGAGCATTATCATCACCTGTTTCTCAGAAGCGGATGATTGCAATGCAAGATGGGATGAGTTCCATTATGAAGAACAAAGTCTGGGAACTTATTGATCTTCCTCCTAGGCACAAGACCATTGGAAAGAAATGGGTTATGAAGGTCAAGAGCAAGGCAGATGGAAATGTAGATAAATACAAGGTCCATCTCGTGGCAAAAGGTTACACCCAGAGAGAGGGTGTTGATAATGAGGAGACGTTATTACCTGTAATGACATTTGACTCAATCCGTCTCATTCTAGCCATTGTCACACATTTAGATTTGGAACTCTACTAGATGAATGTAAAAACTACATTTCTCAATGGGATGGGAACTAGATGAGGAGATCTATATGGATCAACCTGAGGATTTTATAGCTGAAGGGCATAAGCGCAGAGTTTGCAGGCTCAAACGCTCTTTATACAGCCTAAAACGGACATCCAGATAGTGGGTATCTTCAATTCCGTCGAGCCATTATAGATTTTAGGTTTGTGATGATTGAGGAACATCATTGTGTGTATGTTAGACACTAAGGTAGGAGTTTCCTTATCTTATCATTGTATGTTGATGACATATTGATATCAGCAATGACAAGGAGATGACTATAGCCACTAAAGAGTGCTTGTCCCCCAGTTTCGAGATGAATGGCATGGGGTTTATTAGTAATTAATATAACCTTTGATCAATTTTGGTTGGGAATTGATCCCACCATAGTAGGACGTCACAATTGGGGTCAATATATGACCAAAGATTCCTTGACCTACTTGTAGTTAATCATCCTTGAGTTTCATATTGAGATAGTTGGGTTGGGTACGCCATGTGTTTGAGAAATTTGACTCAATGAGTCAAGGGTGGAAGGATGTCTCTATTCTACCTATGGAACCCACCCTTGAACCCCATGGTATGCCCTACGCCATTGGTTAGTCTATTGATTTGGCCATACCTACAAATTCACTCATATGTGCTTGGCAAT
>JAUPMG010004767.1:0-15961 GCA_031762675.1 Pachysandra terminalis | reverse complement strand
AATAGAATTATATGAACTTCTAATTGGTGTGAAATCTCTCTACTTGAAGGATTTGACAGACTCGTTACAAAGGACGACCCCAACCTTTGTCAATTGCTTGATTAATTTGATCTGGTGATCATTTGCATGGTCAATTGACCAAGTAATTCGGTGATCCAGTACAATTCGGTGTTTGGGATTGAAAACTGAATGCCTTACTTTTGGACTCTAATAGTCTTGGCACACTCACATCCATAATCTTTGATCGAAAAGAACAATCAATTTGAAGGAGGATTTCGATAAAAACACGTGCATGGATGCATGTTAATGCATTCAAGCTTTAAAAGGTTAACTAGAGCCTAGATGCCTTGGTGTGCATCCACACTTGTCAATGGATACGTGATATGCATGATGCACGTTGCAACATCGGTTGTAACTCTAAGCTCCAATCGATATGAGGCCCTCCCACTACACCCACATCAAACGATAGTCTAACACGAACTTGTCACGTGTCATCTTAATAGGAGAACGTAATCCACAAAAGACCACGACACAGAAAAAAATAATAATAATAATAAATTAGACCAAACATTTTCTATAAATAGCAATGTTACCCCTCTTTCTATGTCCTTTCCAGATTCCAGACCCCTCTCTCTCTCTCTCTCTACCTGACTCTCTCTCTCTCTCTCTCTCTTAATGGCTCGAGCTCTGTCGCAAACCCTAATTAGAACATCATCTCGATCGTTTCTCTCCACTAAAAATCCACCAATCGCCTCTGCATCACGCTTAGTGAATTACAGAAACAGATCGAATCGGCCGGAGAAGAAGGCGCATCTAGTGGAGGTCGATCTAGAGAGGGAGAGCGAAATCGAGATACTTGGGATGCGAAGGCTTGAGGAAGCGATCTATCGGATTATTGTGAAGAGATCGGCGCCGGACTGGCTTCCGTTCATCCCTGGATCGTCTTACTGGGTTCCTCCCCGGAAACGGCAGTTAAAACTTGCTGAATTAGTCGGGAAGCTGGCGAACCCGTTGACGGATGAGGAGGCGCTTTCTCTCATAACAGCCCGAGGGTGGCCTTCTTCCACGTATTTCATCGAAGGTATGAGTAGATCTGGAATTGGTGCTTGTTTGAGCTAAGGGTTCGCATTGGCGATTTTACGAAAGCATGTTTATATTAACTTATGGTAATGACTCGTTTGTGTGTGAAAGTTTGGATTTTTAATAGGGAGACTAATAATTTCATATGGTTTTCTATATTTTGTCTTGATTATATTTGCTGTAATGCTAATTGCTACTTTTTTGAGCTAGATTAATGCATTGTAGATCTGAAGGAAAATATTTATCCTTGTTTATCCTGATTGAATCTATTTTATGTCATAAAGATTCGGTCTTTGATATATATACTGATGACTTCTTGTCGATGTTCATATTTCATTGACTCGGTCAGTTTTACTGCTGACTTTTGATGATTTTGTTGTTCAATCGGCTGAGGGTGTTCCTTTTTTTGAAGGTTTATGGTCATTGGACTTATTTTTTTGTGTAAAGTTTTGTTTTTTTGTTTTTTTTTATCTAGATTTAGGTGGTTTAGAACTTTGCTAGTGGGTTTCTTGCTGTTTTAACATTTGTAATGTTACTCCTTCGAGTAATGCAAAATCAAGTTTATTGGAGAGTCTTGCTTTCATTTTGCCTTCTTCCTTGATTCTTTGGCTTAGTGATAAATTTTCGGGTTAAAACAAATACATTGGTTTGAAAATGCATGTAGTTTCTGCAATCAGCTGAGAATGTTTTCGTTCTATGCTAATATACAACAACAAAATGCATTATGAGTTGGGTTGGCATTACAAATACCTTCTGCTGTTTGAATGTATCAAAACCATATATCAGTTTAATTATGTGTTTCCAAAGCTTTTCTAACCAACTCTTGCGAGACACTTCTTGTCCTTCTAACTCTTTTTGGTCCTTCGACTTGCACCGTCTCACACCTTATAGGCACTCCATATTTCTTTGTCTGACATGCCCAAACAATCTCAACCTACTTTGATTTTATCTTCTATTGGGATCATAGTGATCAAAATGGCATGATGCCACATATGCTATTATGTGACCGAGTGTGTGATCTTTGTGGTTTTGCGGGACTAAGAAAAGAAAAAATCTCTTACAAATAAAACAAAATAATTTAATAACTGAAAAAATCTGAAAAAAATATTAAAAATTTTGATAAAAATTTACAGTTTTCATATAAACTTATTGTAACTTATAAATTTTACACAATTATTCCTAAACTAGCAAAAATTTCAGGAAACAATTATATAGCAGCCCAAAAGGAAAAAGTGCATATTGGTATGTAAATACATATACGACTACATTTGCCATCACATATTTGTATGAGAGTATAAGCTATGGTTGTAGATACAAGTAATAAAGAAACAAATCGGGCTACTCTTTGACTTCTTTTTTCTTTTTTTTGGATGAATGGCGAAATTTCATTACAATGGAAGGAAGGATTTTACAAAAGGGAGCTCCACTAGAGAGGAATCGTCAAAGAAATAAGAAAAAAACAAGAATATTCACCTATTACAAACAGGCATCCTTAGTACCAGCTCCATTAACAATCCATATATAATATGTCCTTTGAGGGCATGTCGTGAATAATGACTCCTTTTCAACTCTCCCTTGGCTAATCTATCAACCATTAGTCTATCTAGGCATATGAGAGGATAAGATGTTCAACTCTGTCGCCAAAGCTCTAGCTAAACAAACTAGTCAAACCAATCCAAGATCACTCGTGATTGGGTAGCCAAAAGACTAAACTATATGGATCTTTCTAGACGTCAAGAGATGCAAATCCAAGAGATCTTGCCTCTCTTAACCCCATCAAAATTGTACAAATCTTAGCTCTATGCTCCCCTTCCCCATGGAGTGAGATAAAGCATGATGAACCTCCTTTGATGTCAAGAGACGTGAATCCAAGAGATCTCGCTTCTCTTAATCCCCATTAAATTGTACAAATCTTAGCTTTAACTCCCTGTGGGGCCAGATTAAGTAGGAAGTATTCAAATGATATGACCCCTAAAAATACTACTAATCCTAGATGGTCCAAGGTTGCTTATCGAACAACCATCAAAATTGAGCTTTATCACCTCCTCTTGTGGGGGTTCCAAGCCAACAGAATCCTATCAGTGCATGTGATGAGAAAGCAAACGTCACCCATTCTCTAGTAACTTACGACTTTGAAAATCTTGAAACTCTAGTAAGGTGCTAACCCATGATGGTACCACACCCATAACAGAATTGATGATCGTTATTGTTTAGGCCCTCACATCCTAGAAATTTTTGTTCGTTCTTCTCCCTTTAGAGGGAACCGAGGATAGCAAAGAATAGAATGTGTACATCAAGTGATACCTCATCCCCAAAAGTAGGAAATCTCCACTAATCAAGCAACATCTTGATACTCGTATCAAAGAATAGAATGCGTACATCAACTGATACCTCATCCCCAAAGTAGGAAATCTCCACTAATCAAGCAACATCTTGATATGCCCAGCATGACACAGTTAACACCAATAATTCTAAGGAAGAAGCACCTCATCTCTCTTGCCATTATGGATATACTACCTTGGCTTATGCACATGAAGCATATGCGGTGACAAAGCTGGATTTCTTCTTTTCTGGAGGATATCTGAAGTAGTGATTTTGTCCATAATAATGGTCTAACTAAGTAGAAGGCTTCTAGAGTTGGCATGGAGGAAAGGGGCTGAAGGAAAATCCCTATCTTTATGAATGGAATAAAAGAAGGATCCGATGGAAAATAATCCCATTGGGTTAGTGGTCCAAATGCAGGTGTGAGAAGATGAAGGATCAAAGAGAACATCTCTCATAGGGATGGAAGCTCCTCCAAATCAGCTGGTAGGTGGCCCCAAAACCCGTATCATAAATCCCGATGTGTGACACATCTCAAGACGCGACCTCCTAAACTCTCCATGAGTCTAGGATGAACAGTACAACTAATATGCACAATTACAATAATTCCAATATAATCGTTAAATAAAAGTCACCAGAACTCTTCAAATATAATAAATACCCAATCTCTTCTATTACATTTCATGAAATAAATCCCTACCTTTTAATATAATATCTTAAAAAATCTGTCCTCAATCTGAGTATAAATCCCTACTCTTTAATAAATAAACAAAATAAAAATGCAGCTCGAGTCCAAGCATCCTTCCAAACTCATGCCACCATCATGCCAAACCTACAACTGATTTCCTGAAAAATGTTAAGATTGGGGTGAGCTTACAAAAGCTTAGTAAGTATAAATCCCTTATAACCCGTACGTACTAAACCCGCCCAAACATATCAACAACAGGGTTATAAGCATACAAGGCAATCATTTATTCATCATTAATAATACAGACATACACAAGAATAAGAAGACATGAGATACAACAACAAATAATAAACCATCACATATATGCATGATAATGATATGTATGCAGTACTAGACTATCCTTGGCCATGTCAATTCTACTGGGCTTACGGAGACCCGCCAGTAGTCAACTGATTCTTACATTATAAGGCAAGGAATCATGCCTCTTGCATCCATTTTATTATATCCGTCAACTGGATGTGACTATTTCGGCGTTTCACGTGTATCTCGTGGTTTTACTCACGGGTTTTAATTGCCCAATTTATTTTAACACTTTAAAGAGCTCAAATCCAATGATCCAAGAGCAAGAGTATCTTCATACATTCATCTAAAATCAGTTTACATATCCATCTAGTATTCATTATCATTCCATCTCGGAGTAATTCACTATTTCATTTAGGATATGTACATATTCATCTAAGGTCAATTCACATCCTACTTGGATCAATCTGTATTATTCACCTAAAACATTTAATGCATTAGTTTTGTATACATTCACTTTTAAAAATATCATGTGTAACATACATACACCTTAATAATTCTCATTAATGTCATTAACCTGAGTTATCTCAACTCTCTCCATGTTTAAGTTCATTTCATAAGCTAACTGTCTTCCTGGGAATTTTCAAGGCAAGTAGGAGACATCTAGTCTCACATTTTATTACACAACTCATAATTGAACTCAATCATGACTGACACCTCACCTTAAAGGTTTCACACATGTTCCAAAGTACCATTTATACCAAAATTAGGTCATAGGCTTTCCCACTATGGTTGGTGATCTTACTAGCACACTAAAATTACACCATAGATGATTAACCATTCCCAAACCTGAAACAACTTCACATACCAGTCTTAATGCCCTCATACATCCGATCTAAACCCAAAACCCCTGTGCCGTTCATAGTGTTTTAACTCGGATTCAACTCGGGGATCGGACGGGATTGGACGATCCAAATTTAATAAAATTTTGTTTTTCAAAAACTCAATTCAGTCCGACTCGGACGATCCGAGACGGATTGGACGATCCGGATCGCCGATCTCGAGTTGGATTGTCCAATACGTCTCGGAATTGGACCAAGTCAAGTCAGTATGGTTTAATTTTGTATCGGATTCAATTGGGGGATCGTCCCAGTCCGATCCAACTCGGGATCAGACGATCCTTTACACTATGCTGCAGTTAGTTTGGTCGGCGGCGACGTCGGTGGGTCATCAGTATGCTGGCTAAACCAAAGATGGCTCACTACTTTTGGTACTTAGTTCAATGTAATTCTTTGACTTCATATACACATTCCAAGGTTATTATAAAACTTATTTTTGATCAATGGTCATGACCGGTGGCATGGTCGGTGGGGGTGGTCTACCCCTGCCCTAGAATGTCCTCTGAGAAGTCCAAAACATCATCCTGTCGGGCATAGTATTTAAACTCGGTTCCAACTCGGGTATCGTCCCAGTTCGATTCGATCCAACCCAGGATCGGACAGAGTCGAACGTTCTTAATCAATTAAAAAAAAAATTTTAAACCCAACTCGTCCGATCCGAGGCGAATCGGACGATCCGACTCGCCGATACCGAGTTGGATTGCCCGATCCGTATCGGGATCAGACCGAGTCAATGTATTTAGCATTAATACCGGATCAGTTCCGACTCGGGTATCGTCCCGGTCTGATCCCAAGTT
Organism: Pachysandra terminalis; assembly: GCA_031762675.1. Lineage (NCBI taxonomy): Eukaryota > Viridiplantae > Streptophyta > Magnoliopsida > Buxales > Buxaceae > Pachysandra > Pachysandra terminalis. The sequence goes on along the minus strand of JAUPMG010004767.1, from coordinate 9,875 downwards.
GAATCGTCCGATCCAACTCGGGATCGGACGATCCTTTAAACTATGCTGTCGAGGGCTGTGCCGGTATACTGGCGGGTTCCGTTGGTGCACCGGCGGGTCTACCCCAGCCTTCCAATACACAGAAACAACCCCTGTCGAGGGCACTCACCGGTATGTCGATGAGTTCCATCTGCCGACAGTTACGAACCCGGTTTTCTCCCTTTGTTCCTTTCACCTATTTTACTTTGGATCTTTGGTTGGTTCTTTGTTGGAACACTACTTTGTATTTCATGGTAATTTATGAAGGTTTCTCATATACACAACCCTATTTATCTATATATCTCATATTTGGTGTTAAAAATTATACTCTATCATTTGCCCTAATTGCAGAACACGAGATCAGCATTCCCTACATAACATACTTCAATTTCTACACATCCTCTTTACATTTAAAGATTAAGAGTTGTACTAGGGTATTGAAATCTGGGTTTTTGCCCAAATGCCCATAAATTGAAAGTCCACTGACCTTAGAGATTGATGTAGCCATGGATTCTTTTGATCTTTTGTTGTTCCATCTTGTTTTCTTTGATTTTCTGATGTTTAAGCTCTCTCCCTTGTCCTAGGTTGGCCTCCCTTCTGATTTTCCAGCAACAATTAGGGTTTCTTAAGTTGCAAGGAGTATTTGTACTCTTTCTTAAGTTTAGGACCGGTTTGGTTTGTCTCTTGGTGGTCTCACTTTAGTCTAGTGTATCTGGTTAAGTTGACCCTTTGGGCTTAACTCTTCTTACTCATTCTAATTGGTCTTCGAGGTTCCACAACTCTAAAAAATTATTTAAGAGGGTTCTCATGCAACATTGGTTCTCATTAGGTGTAATTACTAATTTACTCTTAGTCCTTCAAGTAAATAACCAAAATATCCTTTCTTAAATTTTGAAATTTTTTTCAAGTCCTTACAGATATCCCTTTGAACTCTGATAGTACAGTACTACCATCCAAGAAGCAACCATATAAACAATGAAGTCAATGATATATTGTGTAGATGCCGCCTTATCTTCAAATATTCTCCTGTAAATTGGCCACAGAACAGCCTAAAACAGAGACTGATAAATCATCTGCCCCCTATTTCCCAATCTTGGGAATCTCCACTGCTCCAAAAGTGCACAAATGCTCTACGACATCGTCCAATCAAAGGGCACCTGTTGAAGGAAGTATGACCAATCAAAGTGCACAAATGCTCTACGAAGGAAGTATGACCACTGCTCTAAAAGTGCACAAATGCTCTACGACATCGTCCAATCAAAGGGCACCTGTTGAAGGAAGTATGACCAAATAGATCTCATCATCTCACAATGCAAAAACAAGTGTTCCACCAATTCAGTATCAGCCTTCACATGTTATAAAGCACACTTTCTCTTCTTCTTTTGAAGAGCCTCACCTGTATTGATTTTACGCAAAATGGCGGTCCAAATGTAACCCTAGGAGCAAAATTTTCATTTTTTAAAATTTTTGCTTTTGTGGTGGCAAATTTGTGAACTTTAAACATGGTATTGCATCGTAAGCAAAACATCTTTTCTGTTTTTAGTTTATTTATCTTCTGTATTTTCTGTATGATTTGTGGAAATGGACATGGGTGTCAAGATGGGTTCTACAGAAAGATATAACACATAAAAGTGGCAATAATGCATTTGCTTTATATATTTTCAACAGGACTCCATCGTTCTTTTGCGAAGCCCGAACATTGAATTGACTAAATGTCCTATTTCTTTGTGCGTTTTTATTTAGTTTGAATGTTCTCGAATCCAAGAAAGGCTTCAATAATATCTATGATAGTTTTTATAGATTGGAACGTCTAGAGTGTGTGGCTTAAGAACCCAAGTAAACTAGCAGTCCTTAGGCCCTATAACCTGACAGGTGGAAAATGTATTGAAAGACCAGCCACCATTGAATGGACCCCACTTCGTGCAAAAGTCGGATAACTTTCAACAATCTCATTTGCATATTTAATTTGAGAATGTTGACCTGAAGTTTTTTAATAGTTGTCCACTCTAAATTTACATAGAAACCCAAATGGCTAATATCATTTAATGAAGCTGATACTTAGCATACTTGTTCACTTCAGTGGGATTTGTCAGATGGTGGGTCCTGATCCTTTTCAAAAGCAAGACGTGTCTGAAACTTCTAATCTAGTGCCCAAGACATTTATGGGTTCTGAAGCACTAGACCTAGATTTTACCTTTATAGATTGATTACATGTATGTTGTTTTATTTTAATCTTTGTTAGTTTATTTAATTATATTTTTGAATTTCTTTTGATCGATAGAAGGTAAATCATACTAGAAGTATAATAAATGTACAGATAGGCTTATAGCCAAACTATACAAAACTGTATACACATCTAACGACCTCAAACTGCAGCTGTACAAAATGATTGAAATCCTAACTTATTCCTGCCAAAAGCACTAGTTCTTACTAGTTAATGTCATCCAAACCTAAACTGGCGAGACAACCTCTCTATGCACCGTCTTTTTATTTCTAAATACATTCAGGAAGATCCTGCTGTTTCTTCCCTTCCATATGTGCGATAAAACTTCCCACCGTATCACGTTAAGTCTCTCTTTGTGGCAGTTCCAACCCCTTGACCGCTTTCAACAGTCCACTAAAATTTTAAATCTCTTGGCATACACCAGGTAACGCCTAATCTCTTAATGGAACTGCTCCATATCTTCCTTGCAAATGTGCAATGTGACAAAAGTTTCGATTCCCCATCACATCGGCATATAATGCACTTTTTCAGAATAATCCACTTCCTAGTATGAGATGATCAATAATAAGCCTCTTACCCAGCACCATGGTCCACCCGAAGAAAGCCACCCTTGAAGGAATCCCCAGAGCCAAATATTATTTGTGGGGAAACGAGAAATTGGCTCTCCTAGTATGTTACTATAAAAGGAGCTCATAAAAAACATGCCATATGAATCTCCCCTCCACTTCCTTCTGTCTCACTCATTCACCTTGGGATGTTCTGCATATATCAACAAAAGAACCAATTAAGCTGGTCAACCTCGTTAAGGAATGAAGCTTGTTTGAACACTAGATTCCAAAACAAATCTTTTCTTTTCCCCTCGCTCAAATAATTCAAGCAACCAATGCCTCTCAATTTACTACTATCTGGTACAGCCTAAGAAAAGTGAAACAGAGTGGTGTTTGGGCACACCACCAATCTGTCCAAAACAGTACCGACATGCCAGAACCTGCCGTGTACCTGATTCCAGAATTGGAGGAGTTCGCCATATTCTTTATTCCCTTTCATAGTCCTATACCACGACTCTTGTCCACCCTAGGAGGTGTCCACCCATTTGAAACTATTCTATACTTGGATGAGATAGCATTAACCATTTTTATAAAGAGCCTCGTTTGCCAAAAGGAATGGCAAAGCTCTATATCTTCCTCTTTAGGCTTGCACACGTTGTTCCATTCTACTAAATGGTACTAGAAAGTCTTCTTTAACATTAACCAAACTGGTGTAGCGTACAATGATTAATAGTAAGCTGGTATACTTGAAAGAGTCCTCTGATAACCCTCAATTTTCCCTTTTGACATAAGTCTTTAGGCTTACACATCTTGTTCCATTCTACTAAATGATACTTGAAAGTCTTCTTTAACATTACCCAAATTGATGTAGCAAATAATGATTAGTAGTATGCTGGTAAACTTGAAGGAGTGTTTTGATAACCCTCAATTTCCACTTTTGACATAAAAAGTGTTCTTCCAGGTTGCTAGCTTTTGTTCAAATCTCTCCACCATCCTATCGCATATTGAAATCATTTTAAATTGGCCACAAAGAGGTAGGCAAAAAACCCACCTTGCAACCCATTGGCTGCCAACTCAGAAATATTCATAACCTTTCCAACTTCTATCCATATACTCTTTCATAAACTGATTTGGAGTCCTGGAACAAGCTCGACACACTAAAGCATTTGAACTTAACATAAATTGACTTCAGAAGGTTAATTGTCTTTATGCTATGTAAGCATCTTATATAATATTTTCATTAATCTGACATGAGTCCACCCAAGCATCAACTTTACATATTTCTGTGGAGAAATGGATAGCATGCAACCAAATGTGCAGTTAAAAGGAGGGAGGCCTTAATTTACATCCATTGTTTTAAATATCGCTTTCGCTAGCAATTTCACTATCGGGACCCAGGGGAAATTTTGGGAGATATTATCGTTTTGGCAGAATATTTTGCTAGATGGAGAGAAATGGGGAAAAATTTAGAAAAAAATTGGAATTTTTTTAATGAAACTTCAGGGATTACTTAAAACATGTATAAACATGCACAAATAACTCAAAATATAACAATAAATAGATATGCTTATTGATGAACAAACATCAAGTGATCTAAGTAACATACTCGTTGCCAGCCTGTCAATATAAAATGTCAAGTACCATCCATACAAAGTCAAACTACAACTAAATGTCATAAACACTATATGGAAACAATTAAAAATCCAATATCCAAGTACATAAATAGCTTTGCATAGTATCACATCCACATCTACATCACATGTAATATTTTTGAATCATTTCGTTAAGTTTTAAGGGATGAAAATCGAAAAATACACGTTTCCGACTTCTTTCTGCTTTTGTCCATCATAAATCCATTAAACCATGTCAAATGCATGTTGATACATCAAATAGATGCATTAATATGCACTTTCAACTTAATAAAACTAGATTTATGCAAAATAAAACAATTTAAAACAAGAAAGTATGAGATGCTAGACATACCTTACAAATTTTCAAAAATGATGCTTCAATTCTCTACTTCCCTTGTCACTCTTATCAGATTTATATCATGGGTTAGATTTGATCTTCTAAATCAAATCTTGAAAGGAGATAGGGTTTTGGTTGAAATTGGGGAAATTTCTCCAATGTCGACCATTTTATAAAGCACAAAATCTCATTTTTTTCTCTGAATTGGGGAGAAATTGAAATATCGAGAGATAATTGGCCCGGAATCCCTCTAGTTTCCTCAGAAAAGAGATATTACCCTGGAGTTATTATCTCCAGGTGGAGATAACGCAATTTCGCTAAATTTTACCGAAATTTTAAACACTGTTTACAAGTTGATGTTACTTTGTCAACTATCCTCCTGCTTTCCAAACTGATTTCACAATTAGGTTTGTGGAATAGGTTCATTGGATGCAGAATAAATGGGAATCGATGCCTTTTTTTTGTCCAAACATGAAACCTTTTTCCTAAAATAGAAAACAATAACACATTATACCTGTCTTTTCTGTACATGTTTGCTGGGATGGAACTTGTAAAACCAATGGGTTGAATGATTTCTAGCAATGGATTGCTGGATGGAGGATCCCAATGCTTTGGAAATCTCATTTCTAGCAATGTTGAAGCCATCATGAATATAAACCGAATTTTATTGGTTGCTTGTATCGACATGGACAAACAATACAGATTTCTTTGTTGGTTATACTGAATCTGCGAACAGATGTTATTTCTGAGATATCACCGTACCTGCAATTTTTGAATATAGATATGTTGGCTAGGTCTTAATTCTTGGATAAGTAAGGTGGGACTTTGAGGATTAATTATGTCATCTTATTAATGCTTTTCTATTATATGATATGATGAAATTGCTTTCATTGATATCCTAAGGGTATAGTTGTTCCTTATGGTTATATTTATGAGGTATGGCAAGTAGATTTATGTTTTCATTGACAAAAAGACTATTCTTTTTATTTCTTTAATGCAGGTTCATCTCAACATCCTGATAAAGTGGAGACAACTTCAAAGAATACATCCTATTCCGAGGACGAGGAGGGATGAACTGACTGACAAAAGCAGCATCTGAAGTAAGTGAGATCTGTTGCCAAACATTAAAGTATGCTTATCCGTTTCAGTCACTGCTGCTTGTTATTGCGTCAGGAATTTCCTTGGGTTGTTGGATTCCGAGTATGGAACTCCTTTTGGTATCTTGAATTTAGTATTAGTTGTTTAGTGATTACAGAGTACTATATTTTTGTGCCTGGGCTACTACTATTATGTAGAATTTGGTCATCCTTTCTAGTGGCTGCCATTCAACATAGTAATATCCACCAACTCCATTTCTGTGCGTGCGCGTGCACGTGTGTTGTGTGCGCGCACGTTTATTACTAAACCTGGCATAGAAATAGAGAAGCATCAAAAGTAGTTTTCTTTTAAATAAAAAAAAAATAGAAGTATGAACGAAAACCAAGAAAAATACACGAATTACGGTGTTGGTTTTCTGTCTTGCCAGTTTGACCGGCTAGTCTGGTCCAGTTGTTCGAACACTATTGCATACTGTATACGTATATTTAGTACTATTAATAATATGTAAACCTCTTTATCCATGATCTCCTTTCATGGCTTATCACTTGGGACTTGCAGGCTGGTGATCTCGTGTATATATTAAGGAGAGGGACAAAAGATGAAGGAAAAAAATAGGAAAGGCGAGGCTACGGTTTTTACTTGGTACAAATGCAACCTGGGCTTGCGGTTAGGTGAGGATCTTATTTGCCTCCGAATATCTACTTTCCATGGATGCAGCTGATGGAAATGCAATTTGAAGCTCCCCGATAGTTGTAACTGTTTATTTGTATATATTATATTTATTGACCTCTCTTTTGAGAATATCCTGTTGGATTTTTAATCTATTATCTTTGTGGTTTATGTTGGTCTGTCTGCATCTAAGCATATTCTAAGCCTGTGGTGATTTGGTATCAATGATCTTGTGTTCCTTAATGCTTATGAAAAGAAGGAACCAAGTCTATGAATCGATGGATTTTAATCCAGTTGAAGCATATTTAGTGTCTATTTGTCTCGCAGGAATTCAGGGGTGAGAATTGGATTTGGCAGGTGTGAATTTCAATTCTTGTGTTTGGATAATCAATTTTCACTGGAATTAAAATTCACGTGGGAAAAAAAAGACACTCAATTCCCACGATTAATGAGAATTATAATTCACACATTGGGTGTTTATTGTAACTCACACATAAATTAAGTATTTCGTTGAGATGGTTTAAAAGGGTAACCCACCCCACTCCACCCAATGATTTTGGTTTGGTGACCTATTAATCGGGTTAGGTTCGGCCTGACGACGATTGGTCCTGTGATCCGATGACTGGTCCTGCCAATCCAATGATCAATCCTGCGACTAGTTCGGACTGGTCTAACTTTTTTAATTTTGAAAATGTGTTTTTTTATTGGATATGGATCCATGTATGACCCAGTCGAGCGAGCTTTGTTGCGGGCTTGGGCTCGTAAACCTAGAGTAAGGATTAGGCTTGGCTTAATCTTGTTAAAATACTTTGGGTTCAGGTTTGGCTCAGGCTTCTTAATTATTGTTCTAGGCTCTTGTTGGACTAGTAAAAGCTCAGCTTGATCCAAATATGTGAATATTATTATTATTATATATGTTTAAAATATAAATATGTATTTTAATACTAATAATAATGTGAAGATGCCACTTGGTTCAGTGGTAAGAGCATGCTGGGGTTGTCCCTAGGTTTTGGGATTAATTCCCCTCTTCACCGTGTGGGTGTGTGAGTTAGTTAATCCTTCCGATGAAGCCTTCAGCAATAAATAAAAAAAAAAGAAAAAAGAAAAAGAAAACTGCTAATAATAATGTATAACATTGTAAATATGGATCTATAATATTAGATACCAAGAGCTTTTTTTGTTTGATCTCAAAGGCACGCGAGCATAATTATAGAGCTCAACTCATGCAAGTCGAGCTTGAGTTCCATTCAATATTTTCATTTTTTATTTTATTTTTTTATTTTTTAATTTCGTTTTCGGGTCCTTTTCTTACTATATAACTTTAGATATACTTTATTTTTTCCTAGCACCTAAATAGGTATTTGTTTTATCTTCAAACCATTCTTCATTTGTACATTAGTTTAACCCTGAATGTCATACCAAGTTTCAATTCTAAAGACATTTGCCTCGTGACCTAAATGACTAATCTAAAATTAATATATTTTTTTGTGTAAATTTAAAAAAAAAAGAAAAAGAAAAAAAAAACATAAAAAATTAGATGGCCATCGATATATGTGACAAAACCAAATACACATGTACTATTGGGATTTATATAGGATAAAATATTATACACATGACTAATTCAAATGGTCTCTTATCAAATACACAGTTTGAATTGACCATATCATTCTTTCATGTGACAAAAATGTTCCTGTTGTAACAACCAATAAAAACTGTTCCAACAGTGTAGAAAACCTTTTAGCATTATCTTATGATTCAAGTCATTTTGCATATCCATCTCAACATCTTGAACTCAATTATATTTATATATGAATGAAGTATCGGTCTGGGATTCGATTCTGTGGGAGGCCGTTTCACTTGGGACCACTGGAGGTTTATCCGATCATTAACTTCATGGCACTGGGATTAGTCGTGGTGCGCACAAGCTAGCCCGAAATATATATATATATAGTGGGCCCAATAGTATTTTGTGAAATTTTTATTTTAAGTGTAATACATTCATCACATAATTTCATTTAAGCCATCCAATTCTGATTTAATGTGTAATATAATTCAATTCTGATTTTTTATTGATCATACCATTGAGGCTTGCCCAGCACCGTTTTTAGGAGATCTATCATCTTCAACAAGTTCTGCTGAACGCATGTCTAATGGGGGTATTAGAGTTCCATGTCTCCTCCATTATAAGGAAAAAAGACCACAAAAAGCTTAGGAAATCTCTATGCAGCCATTAACTTTCGATTCGCTCAGTGCCGCGTCAACCCTAGAGAAAATCAGTACCAGTCTGAGTTAGGGTTTTAAGGATCGGACCGATCCGGATCGGCCGGTCCGTATTGGGATCAGCCAGGACTGATCCGAGCCTAAACTATGAAACAACTAATTGTATCAAGTGGCTTTGGATCAGACCGGTCCAACCGATACCCATACGGACTGCCTGATCCGGACTGGTCCAGTGATTGGAGCGGACCGATCCAACAAATCCAAAGTTTTTTTTTAATTTATAAAATTAACAATCCAACAGATATAGGTCTGGACCATTCCGATGATCGGTATCGTCGTTCCTGCGATCAGTCTGGCCGATTCAATTTTTTTTTTCTTTTTAAGGACGATCCAAAAGTTGGATCGGACCCAAATTGACCAATCCTAGACCGGATTACCAATCCATATCAAGATCAATCTGAATCGATCTGATCCACGATCCAAAGAATAAAAAGCTTGGCTGAGTGGTGACTCGAACTCGACCGAGCCAACTCAGCACCTCGAAGAGTGGACAAGACACTCTGACATAAACTGCGCAACCAGGGAGGGGTGACATACCCAGGCTTACGTTCAATGCAAGCAACTCTGAATTTCTTTCTGTTGGATCTAATCCAATGGCTAATAACCGTCAGAGTGCATTTAACTAAAGCCTGGAATTTGTATTGGATGATGGTGGCACCTCTGGATCTGTAATTGAGAAACAGCTGGATCCAATGTTAAGCAAGGAATGAGCCCTTTTATATTTTAAGGCCCAATATAGACCCAGTCTTAGTGGGCTGCTCTCTAACCCTAAGCCAATGGACCAGGTCAATCTCCTTCTTACAAACTTCTTTGCCCAAGACAAAATGACCCAAATAGTATTTGGCCCACGGATCTCCCTCACCACTACTCCTCAGTTATCCATATGACTTTCTAACAAAAGAATAATTTGAGAGCGAATTTCAAACACCCAGAGCATCTCACCACTCTAAACTAGAACATCAGGGTTTTAAGTCTCGGGGTCTTGGATCGGACCAGTCCTAGCCAATCTCGATCTGGATCAACGATATTGGCCGATCCAGATCTAGTCAAAAAGTTTGATTGTCCTTAAA
>JAUPMG010004757.1:0-15961 GCA_031762675.1 Pachysandra terminalis | reverse complement strand
GGAGAAAAAGAAGAGGAATGCGCGCCATTTGCTCGGTTAGGGTAGAGTTTGAATAAAAAATTCAGTTATTTCTTGCCATTAACGTTAATTTTTGGTTTTATGGTTAAATCCACGTGGCAGCAATCCAACGGTGCTGTATGGATTGCTATAACCCTTAAGCTGTAGAGGATGCGAGGCCCAAATATGGAGAAAATTATAAGAAATGATTAGAGATGCTGTAACGTGGCACTCACTAACAGTTGTCGAGGGACAAAAATGAAATTAAAAGCTATTGATGAGGTTAAAACAGGAACAAGGGAAGTAGAAGCAAGTCGAATTCTCCATTTTGTTTGAGCAACGAGCAGTGAAGCACTCAGTGTAAATCCCTGCAACTTGCATAGGTTACCAAAACTTCTAGGGTTTCTTCTCCCAGAATCTCATCCTCTCACCATGGGCGGAAAACCCGAGCCTTTTAATGGCATCAAATCGGGATCTATCCAGATGCCATGGACCTTCAACATCTCCCTCAAAAATCTAAAGCTCAAAACCAAGCAACAGGAATTACTGATCCGAGTCAGTTTGCTCTGCCTTGTCTATGTCTTGGCGTTCATCACTCGTCTGTTCAGTGTTCTTCGCTATGAGTCCATGATCCATGAGTTCGATCCTTACTTCAATTACCGTACAACCCTTTTCCTTACCGAGAAGGGATTCTATGAGTTCTGGAACTGGTTTGACTCTGAAAGCTGGTATCCTCTCGGTAGGATCATTGGTGGGACGCTATACCCTGGTCTCATGGTTACAGCTGCTTTAATCTATTGGCTTTTGAGGTTTCTAAGGTTTGCGGTTCATATCCGTGAGGTTTGCGTCTTAACAGCTCCCTTCTTTGCTTCTAATACTACTCTGGTGGCTTACTTTTTTGGGAAAGAGATATGGGATTCTGGGGCGGGGCTTGTTGCCGCAGCATTGATCGCCATTTGCCCAGGTTACATATCGAGATCTGTTGCTGGTTCTTATGATAATGAGGGAGTTGCAATTTTCGCGTTGTTGCTTACTTTCTATCTCTTTGTTAAGGCTGTTAATACTGGTTCACTTGCTTGGTCTTTGGCTTCGGCATTTGGGTATTTTTACATGGTTTCGGCGTGGGGTGGATATGTTTTCATCATTAATTTGATCCCACTTTATGTTATGGTGCTTTTGATTACGGGAAGATATTCGATGAGGTTGTATGTGGCCTATAATTGCATGTACATATTGGGAATGCTGCTCGCTATGCAGATTCGGTTTGTTGGATTTCAGCATGTGCAATCGGGGGAACATATGGCGGCAATGGGTGTGTTCTTCTTTATGCAGGTTCATCTTATTTCTACTTGCTTTTCTTTTTGAACTATTTGGATTGTGTAGTGATTTCCAATTTCCTGTTATTGGGTTTTCTCCAAATGTGAATAAGTGTCAATGCATTTATCTTGATTTTCCACTACATGTTGTCATGGTATGATTAGTGCATCATTTGTTCATGCTTACCTTATGTCATAATTTAATTTAGTAGCTCGGAGTTACACATGTTAGCCTCTTATCTGAAATGGACATGAAAAAAGCCTGTACTCTGAGTAACCTTTACAAGAATGCTTGAATGCGTGATTGATCCGTTGAGTAAAGTATTTAAGTTTCTTACATTGGTTTATATTATTAAAAAGATTTGTAAAATTCATCTTTTGCAGTATATGCAGCCAATTTCCTATGCACTATTCTTTATGTAAAATTTGTCCTCTGCACCAAACAGTGCAAAGGAGGAAAATCTGAGTTTCCCTTTAGGTGATATCTGAAGGCCATCTTTGCAAAGGTTTACATATGACAATAATGAGCTCATAGCTACCATTCCAAAATATTCTCCCGAAGTTGAACCTATTGGATGAATACACTTGATCCAGCTTGGCTCTTCAGTTGTACAGGAGAGTTATGTGTCAAATTTGTTTGCACTTTTAATGTTAACACGGTCCACGCATCTACTGACGTTGACGTGTCTTCCCCCACGTAGATCTTGATTGGGGTAGCTAGATCTGTCGCCGGCCTAAACCGCTAAGATACGGTTATTCCCGCGATATTACTCGAACCGAGTAAAAGGGGGAGCGGGTCAAGAAGGCGTGCATGGTTCAAAATATCATATCTTTTTTTTTTTTTTTTTTTGATGAATAATGAAGATGGTATAAATAGATTAAAGAATATACAAGGCAATAAAGCCACAAAGCAGTGGACAAACCGCCACAAAAACAAAAACAAAAAGAACAAGAACAAAAACAAAGACCAAAAACCAAAAAACAGATAAACTATATCGCCTCATCCTCTAACTCAATCGGCATAGCCCCACTATAGAATGATTTGGACACAACTCCTTCTCTAGCCAAACGATCCGCCAGCCCATTGGTACTTCTGAGAACATGTGAGAAATCTAAATGTAAGCCCTCCTCAAGAGAGAGTACCAATAGAAAGGAATGATATAGTCTCCGCGAGTTACAAATTTTCTCCCACATCCAATGAATAACAACTGCTGAATCCCCCTCCACTACCAGGTTACGGAACCCCTGCCTCCAGGCTTCCCTCAATCTCATAACCAATGCAAGTAACTCAACCCTCATTGCGTTACCTTCCTCAATTGGCCCAAAAAACTCATGTTAAACACATCTTGTATGGTCCCTAAACACTCCACCTATCCCAGAGGGGCCCGGATTCCCCGTAGAAGATCCATCGAAATTTAGCTTAATCAAGCCCGTCGTAGGAGGGATCCACCTCGCCTGGACCTGAGGAAGTGAAGTACACAACATCGCCACCGAACTCCAATCTCTAATCACTGATGCGACTGAAAGCCCTCTGAACTTCTGTCTGGAATTCACCAAAGAAATAGCTGAAGTAGAGGCACTATCAATAATATGTTGAGTACTGTGGCACCTGTCCTCAAATATTCTACTGTTTCTTTGCCTCCAAATGGTCCAAAATACTGCAAAAAATAAGGCACTGTATAGCATCATCTCGCATTTGCCCATCCGAGGAAACCTCCATTGCCCCAAAAAAGACTGGACATCGAAGGGCACCACAAAAGACATACCATGCTGAAAAAGGTAAACCACACCTCCCTGGCAACCTTACAATGAATAAAAAGATGATCAACTGATTCCTCCATCTGCCTGCACATAAAACACATCTAAGGAGAAATAGTTAGATATTTCCGTCTCCTCTGAAGGACATCTCGAGTATTAATCCTCTTATGTTGAGCCAACCAAACAAAAGCCCTAACTTTAGGGGGAACAGCCGACTTCTAAAGATAATTGAAAGGAAGCGAACACAAGGGAGTAGTAGGAACTACCCTCAAAAAAGGAAAAAAATGGACCGGGATGAAAACACACCATGGCTATCAGGAGACCAAATTTTACGATCAGCACCAGCCGGGTTAATACAAACATCCTTTAAAGCCACAAAAAGGGAAGACAACTCAGCCATATCAGCTAACCTAAGATCCCGTCTAAACTGAAGATTCCAAACTAGCCCAGAAGGGGCCCAGGAAAAAATATTAGCCACCATAGCATCCCTGTTGGAGGCTAATCTGAACAAACGAGGATAAAGGTTAGCCAAAACATCATCAAGCCACCAAAGATCCAACCAAAATCTAACTCTAGACCCAGATCCAACCAAGGACTGAGAGTAAGAAACGAAAGATGGGGCAAGGTCGAAAACCGCTTTCCATCGGGCAGACCCGGACACTCCTCCAACGTGGATTAATATCCCAACCATTATCATAAGAACAATACCTGCTATGAATAACTTTGCGCCATAAAGTATCTCTTTCGATGCAAAAAGCTAGAGCCGTTTCCCAAGAAGAGCCATGTTCCTAGCATCAATGTTTCCCAGATTAATACCCCCTTTCTTTTCCTCATAGCACACAACATCCCATCCAAGTAAATGACCCTTTTTATCAAAACCTCCCCCCTCCCAAAGAAAATCACGTTGGCATTTTTCAAGAATTTTAACCACCCTGCTTGGACATTTAAACATAGAGAGATAGTGGACCGGAATGTTAGCAAGGGCAGACTGAATCAAAGTAATCCTACCACCAAGGGATAAGTAATTCCTTTTCCAAGTGGCCAATCTAGACTCCACCTTATCAATCACAGGGTTCCAAAACTGAAGCGCCCAATGATTACTGCCCAGGGGCGTCCCGAGATATGTAATGGGCAACTCTTCGATACGACATCCTAGAATATCAGCAATACTACGCATCTGTTCCTCCTAAACTCCAATACCAGAAACCGTACTCTTATCAAGATTGACCTTCATTCCCGAAATCATCTCAAAAACTCTAATGAAGCATTTCACTTGAAAAATCTGCTCCTCTGAAGCCTCAAGAAATAAGATAGTATCATATGCAAATTGGAGGTGGGACACAATAATTCTTATCTGTCGATATGGTTGATACGCATCTTGTATCCACAGTGCTGGCACGATACACAGGTTTATTTTAGGATACGCTAATTTCTATATTGTATAAGTTGATACGTGTAACATATCGACCATAGCGGTCAATACAACCTATATGCTACAATATATTGAGCGTATTCGACCGATATACTCAATACCTGTAATGCCACTGCCTTCCTTTTTTACATGTAAAAGCATGAAAAATGAACTATTGGTTCATTGTTCGACTCTCTTTCTCTTCTTAACCAAAAAGATAAACCTCATTGTAATGTAGCCAATTTCGTCCCAAAATTTTCTTAGTTTGATTGAAAACATCTAATATTTGAAGCTTAACAAGCATTTTCCTCTTCGTGCATAGCTTTTCGAGGTATGCATTGTAAAGAGTATTTTTTTTCCATTCCAAATAATTTTTATTTAAAACATGTTTTAGAGTTCTATTATATAGATATATGAATGTCAAGTAAAGATCTAGTGGTTATTTGTTTAAGTTTGTATGCGCTTTCGAGCATACCAGTTTGTTTCCACGTTAATATATGTTATGTGTATGGGTGTATGATATGAAAAACATGATTATCATATTTTGAGCTTATCTTAGAATCTAAATGAGTCTTGTTTCAAGTATCCATCATTTTCCATGCGTATCCATGGTATCTATAGTTGTAACCTCGTTTTCATGTGGCCGATACGTATCTCGATCAGAGCTGTCAATGGATCGGATCATGATCTGAGTTCGATCCGAATCTGATCCGACAAAAGCGGATTTAGTAGGGGATTTCCTATCTGATAATCCGATAAGATATGATCTGATTCGATTAGACTTTAATCGTATCAAATTCAGATATAGGTTGATTCTATTCGATAAGAGTCCAATCGGGGTTCCATTTGTGTGCATATATAAATATATAAAATTTATATTACAAATATACATGTGTATGCATATAAAATATTGGGTGACAATAAATACTAAACATATAATTAGAAATAAGTCATTAATTTAGGATACTTTAAATAAATTAACTATTTGTATACATCAAATTATATTTCTTTTTATCTGATTTCTTATAACTATAAAATAGTGTTACCAAAAATTCCGATGATTATTCGATAAAAAAAAAAATTAATATAATTTCTTTGTTATCAATCAAAAAAAAAAATTCTGATAATTATTCGAACTCGATTCGATCCGAGACTAATCGAATTTGGTAAGGGATTTATGATCCTACTATCCGATAAAGTAGAATCCGAGTCTATCCGAATTTTAATCAAATCAAATTTGGATATACCCTGATACGATCCGTTGACAGCCCGAGAAGTATCCATTTTTTGCCTGGCCGATATGATACCTTGATACGGTATTTTAAATCATGGTGATAGGTGAGTCATGGGCATGACCCGACGATGGATGTTGCACAAATGGAGGGATACCACCTCTTGGACTCACTCTCACGAAGATGAACTCAAGTCATTTTCCTTTAACTCTTTCTCACAGTCACATCTCAAAGGTGTTAGCTAGTGAAAAATTTCAACCCTTTGGCCTGGGTCTCAATTCTCATAGGGGTTTATATAGGTGTAGTAGGTTCTCTGAGATGGTGACAAATCTCCCCAATTAAGGAGAAAGTCTCTCAATTATATCTCAAAAGAAGGAGGGAATATTCTTGTCAAAGGGAATCTTATCCCTTAATCAACTCTTTAATTTATAAACAATAAGGCAACAAATGACAACTTGTGACAACTCAGACTATGAGATGACATCTCATCGAAGCACTTGACATTGTAGGACCATAGGTTGGCGTGTCGGGTTCGGCCCGACTTGTCATTGACATCCACGCTCGTGGCCGCCACACCTTAAGGACCACCAAACCCTTAGTAGGCTCTTTCCCGGCCAGAGATCTCTCTGGTAAATACCTACAAGTCTCACACGTTAAAATACTTGGTCGATTAATAATCATACACATGCCGGGTATGTCGTGCTAGACATGGCTCTCTGTTTGTGCATCTCATGCCACTCCACGAGTCAATACATGCAAAAATGTGCTTTTCGGGACCTCCGGGAGTGTTGGCGTGGGCAAAAAACGCCCCTTGGGTAAAATCTTGCAAAAGCCAGACCCCGTTGGGCCTAGGTGCTAGGGTTTTTGGCCTAGGTGCCACCCTTGCTGTGGTGCCGGGCACCTGGGCAGGCCCGAGCACCTACTCTTGTCGAGGTGGCCGCCGAGCCACGTCTTGGCCTGGCAGGACACTTGTCAAACTTGATTTTTCTCACTATTTTAAGTCTTCTTGGGCAAAGCGCCTGTCCCGGTTCCATCCATGGCCTTTGCTGGAGGATCCGGGAGAGCCAAATATGCTTGGCAAGGTCTCAACTCGTCAATTGGGATGCCCCACAAACTCGGCTTGGTAGAATTCTCCATGATACAATTTTCTCAAATCTCGATTCTATGCCAACTTGGTAATCCAATGGGCAATGGTGTGATGTTGGGCCGCCACTTCATTTCATTATGTTCACATGACATTCTCGCTGAAAATGACCATTAACAAACTTCTATATATTTGTAGTGTATAGAAGTAGCAATGAGCCGATGATAATATTGTTTTCTTCTATTTTACTGCTAATTAGATCTAAGTTTCCTTGCCTATTATGTGGTTATCAGTCTATTTTTCTGTTGTAAATTTATGGTGACAACTAAATGTTACTACCAAAAAGGAAAAAGAAAAAAGAAAAAAGAAAAAAGAAAGAAGAAAAAAGAAAACTAGATCATACCCTCTTTTTTTTTGATAGGTAATGAAGAAGTCTATTAACATATAGAAATGAATCTACAAAGCCTAACTAGGAAGGTCAGCAGCAACAAAACTTAAAAAATTACTACGCTAGTAGAACAGAAAAGAGAATGAGACCAATACAGCCACTATACCCTAACAAAAAGTAGAAGGGCAATTAGCATGATCGTCCAACTGATGGAGTGTAATAGATGACCAATCTCTACATACATCAGAAACACACAACTCCTTGAACTCTAGGCATGAACAGGTCCACCAAGGACATTACCATCTCTATGGCGGAAGACAAACATCCTCTCATGTCTATAAAGATCTGGCTATTCCTCTTTCATTAGATAGCCCAGAAAATGGAATGGACAAGGGCTCGATATATCAAAGTACCCCTCACCCCCAAAACAGGAAACCTCCACTGATGCAATAATTGACAATCCATCTATGGCAAGGCTCATATCACACCTGCCACCCTTAGAAAATGGTCTCACATCTTTCTAGGGAATGGGTAGTGTAAAAATAGATGGTTAACAGATTCTCCTTGCTGCAAAACACAAAATACAAACTTGAGGAGACAAAGCTTTGGTTCCCTCTATGCTTTTGGAGGAGATCACAATTATAATTTTTATACAAGAGAACATGCTACAAAAGGCCTTAGTTCTAGGAGGGGTTGTAACTTTCCAAATATGACGATATGGAAGGGGGGAGGTGGGGAATCTTTATCGAGAAGAAGAATCTGGAAAAAAGGATTTAGCTGAGAATTGGCCACTGGGATCAGGATTCTAGACACGAGTCCAAAAGGATAGGGTCAACAGAAATGTGCCCTAGCAAGTCTAACCAAGAAGCTAGTTCATCAATGTTAGTAGGTCTAGGGTTCCTTCTTAAGGTTAGATTCCAACCTAATCTTTCTGAAGATCAAAAAGAGACTTCGGAAACAAGGCCTTTTTGGAAACAACAAGCTTGAACACACATGGAAAGAGGGTAGCCAGGGAACAGGTAGCCACCACATATCAGTCCAAAACCGAATAACTAGACTGGGGCTGAGTTTGAAACAAACATGAGGGTTAAAAAAAAATAGCTAACAAGGATATAGCATTCTAAGGGTTGCCACCAGAAACGTTTGTACAAATATTGATATCTCACCTTTGTTTTTTTGGTAAGTCTTGAATTTATCTATATATATATATATGAAGAGAAGAAGAAAGTACAATTACCACTATAAAGAAGACCTCTACCAGTGGCACCAAAACAAAAAAGAAAAAGACCAGGAGTCCGGAAAAACAAAACGACACGTGTGCCTACGCGCACAACCAAGACACCAAGAGTCAAACATGACCAAATCCAAGTCCCCTGAGCACATAGTGGTCCTACTTGCAAGGTCAGCCACCAGCTGATCCGTCTCCCTAGGTGCCGCAAGGAACGAAAAATTCCTCCCACTAACCAAGGACACCGCCAAACGAACCAAATGAATGACCCTCCAGCTGCAAGTGTCAGGCCTCTCCAACCAATCAACAATAAGGGGAACGCCACACACAATCCCAAAGTTCAGAAAACCCTGTGCTCTACCAAACCTCAACCCAGCCACAAAAGCCACTAGCTCAGTCCGCACAGCCTCAGTCGACACAGCCGGTCCAGAAAACACAAAAATAGGTCTGTCACCCTGATCACGGAACACGCCTCCAATCCCTGAAGAGCCGGGTAGGACTGGACAAAAAGCCGCAAACAAGAGCTTCAACCATCCAACCGGCAAGGGTGCCGAAATCACTGGGCGGAACTGAAGCAGGCTAGCAAACGAAGAGATTAAATACCACTCGTGCACAATATCAGTCGTAGACAGACCAAAGAACTGGCCCCGAACCGAGGCCCAGGAAGCCATAGAAGACAAGATCCCCTTAATAACACTTGAGGTCGAAGACGCCACATCCAGAAAGATCCTCTGGTTCCGCTCCCTTCACACAAACCATAACACAGCCTGAAAAACCATCGGAAATAGAATTCTGCCCCTCTCGGCAAGACCCGGAAAACTCCACTGCTCAAGTGGCTGACAAATACTCCCTGGAAAGACCCACACCCTCCTGATAGAGCGAATGAAGAAGCTCCAAATCTCGTAAACAAAAGGACAATGAATAAAAATATGATCTAGGGACTCCTTCGCCGCTCTGCACAAGAAACACATGTTAGGAGAAAGGGCCATAAACCTCCTTCTACGTTGGAGCATATCCACGGTGTTAATCCGATGAAGTAAAGCAGTCCAAGTGAATGCTTTGATTCAGGGAGGGACAGGCAGGGACCATAAGGAACTAGTCGAAAAGGAAGCCGGAGGCCCATCCCAATTCGGATGAAACTGACTGAAGAAAGAACGACATGAGAAGACACCTGCGGGATCAGGAGTCCAGATACTGCAATAGCACTGATAAACAGTAACTTTTGCACACACCACTAATCTCATACTCGCAACAATAGTAAACAGTAACTCACCTTATACTCATAACAATGAAATACAAGACCATCTCATACTCATAATCATCCTCATAACAATATTATACCTGAACCATCTCATACTCACAATCATCCTTATAACAGTATTATATCATAACCATCTCGTACTCATAATCATCCTCATGACATTAGTACAATAACTTCCTCATATTCATAAACATCCTCATAACAGTTGTATACAATAACTTCTTCATATTCATAAACATCCTCATCACGGTGATACACAATAACCATCATTCTCATAACAGTAACACACAACAGTCAACACCCATATGAATTGGGATGACAAACAACAACCGCAAGTACCAAGTGAACTTGAACATGAGTCAAGCATATGATGCTAAGGGCACACACACAAGGAATGGAATGAAGATGGATGTACATGATGCATAATGCTAATGATGAAATGATGTAGATGGATGAATGCAAATCAAAGGTGTTAGGCATTGCCTAACCATTATAAACCATACTCAAATGTCCTATGGGAATTCTACCCAAGGATTGTACAACAAACACATGACCATTTCCTTTCAGGGGATACTACCCAAGTGTAGGAAAACACCATAAACATTTCCTTTCAGGGTATGCTTACCCAAAGAGGTAAGAACTACCATACACTTCCTTTCAGGGGATATTTGCCCAAAGGTAGGAGATACCATTAAACATTTCCTTTCAGGGGATTTTTACCCAAAGGTAGGAACTACCATTACATATTTTCATTAAGGGGATACTACCCTAAGGTAGGAAAACACCATACACATGCTTACACCCACATAAACATGTTAGACCCTACCAAAATAGTGATCACTATAGGGTCACTCCAAAACATGCATACTCAATGGCATGGTCACACAGGGACCTCACACATAAACCATGCACAACTCATGCCTTTCATTTCCACACACTTACACATCTCGTACGATCATTTCTCAGATAAAACCCACACACACCTCTCACATATCACAACATCCAATATTACTTCACAATAAACTGTCACACAAGGCAAGCACATCATTCTATTGCACCAATCACTACACACATGCTATTATGAAAAACTAACCCCATACTCAACCTCACAAGGTCATTCACTCACTGCTGGACAAATCCCACCCTTATTGGGCTTCGGTCCCTAGGTTTGGTCGACCACCAAGTGGGCCGAACCACTTTGGTCCCCCTCTTCGATCTCCCCCAGACTTCGGTCCCTTTTTCTGAGAATTTCCCACGCTTTTGTGGTTTTCTGTCCCTTGCTCGGTCAACCCCCAACTGGACCGAAAATTTCGGTCCACCCCAGGGTCGACCCCCAAGTGGGCCGAAGTTCGGGTCTTCCCCAGAAATCCCAGAAAATTCTATTTTTATCCAAATACACATCATACAATGTTAAAATATCTATAAAGCATTCGTGCACATCATCTTCACATTCATTTCATCAATTCATCTATAATATATATACCTCAACATACATATATGCATTAAACAAAGTATTTGGTCACAAGATCATTAGGTTTTATCATATTAACATCGATATCAATGAATATGCAGATCCTACACATTCTCATTCATTTTCACAGTTATATCACACACAATCATATGTCATATACAATTAACATCATATTAATATCTCTTATCATTTTACTTCTATGATAATGCGAAGAGGGAGAACCAAGGATCCTACCTCAAGTGATTGTTGCAGAGATTCCAGCAGCACAAACCCTCCTATCAGCCCTCTTCTAGAAATCCTTGGTGTTCCCTTTTCTCTTCTCTTATTCCTTTTTTCTTTTCTCTTCTTCTCCTTCCTCTTATTCTCTTGAGCAAAACAGAAAATCTCAGATCTGGTTTCCTCTCTCACTTGGTCGTGTGCTACAAGGTAAGGATGGTTATGGGAACTTCCCCAATAACCCACAACCCTATTTGGAAGGAGTTGAGAGAGTTAACTCTCCCTCCATCCATTCGATTATAGCCAAATTTCGAATTCAAAATGAAAAGACCAACTTATCTCTATTAGTGTTTAAGGGCCATACGACCAGGCCCAGTCCAATTTAACTCCATACGTTGGGCCCAAGGCCGTAATCTCCTGAAAGTTATAAATTACATAAGTCACCCATTAACTTCCATTATTATCACATAAGTCCCAAATAATCAAATCTCATTACAATCAAGTCATATTTTGAAATTTATGCCTATGGTTCATTGAAATTTCTCTCAAGGATTAATACATATTAAGTCATAATTAAATCATGTTAATTATGATTTAAGGACAGGGTCACTACAATCAACCTCCCTTAAATGAAATTTTGTCCCGAAATTTACGTACCTTGATCCGTGAACAAAGATGGATACCGCTTCCGAATCTCAGATTCGAGTTCCCATGATGCTTCAGATTCATCATGATGGTTCCATTGCACTTTCACTAATGGGATAGTCTTTGTTCTCAAAATCTGTTCCTTACTGTCCATGATCTGTACTAGCGACTCCTCGTATGACACATCCTCCAGGAGCTGTAGTTCTTTCCAATCCAAAACATGTGACGGATCCAGTTCGTACTTCCTCAACATAGAGACATGGAATACGTCGTGGACAACACCTAACTGAGGTGGTAGTGCAAGTCAATAAGCAACATTTCCCATGCGTTCTAATACCTCAAATGGTCTAATGAAACGAGGTGCATGTTTTCCTTTCTTGCCGAACCTCATAACTCCTTTCATTGGGGAAATCTTCAGAAATACTTGATCACCCGTGCTAAACTCTAGATCTCGTCTTCTACGATCCGCATAGCTCTTCTGACGACTTTGAGCCGTACGCAGTCATTCTCGAATGATCTTCACCTTTTCCATAGTTTCTTGGATAACCTCCGGCACAAGAATACTACTCTCCCCCACATCTGTCGAACAGACAGGTGATCTACATGGCTAGTGCCTCAAACGGAGTCATGCCGATACTAGACTGATAATTGTTTTTATAGGAAAATTCTGCCAATGGGAGATGATCACTCCAACTTCCTTTAAAGTCCAATACACAAGCCCTTAGCATATCCTCAAGTATTTGATTGACCCTCTCTGTCTGTCCATCTGTTTGAGGATAAAAGGCAGTACTGAAATCCAATTGTGTCCCCAAAGCCTTCTGTAGACTCGCCCAAAATTCAGATGTGAACCTTGCACCACGGTAAGAAATTATACTTGTTGGTACCCCATGCAATCTCACTATCTCTCGAATTTATAGCCATGCCAAATCTTCTCTTGATGCCATGACCCGTACTGGTAAAAAGTGAGCCGACTTGGTCAACCGGTCCACTATCGAGATAGAATCACTCTCGTTCTTAGATTTAGGCAATCCCATAATGAAGTCCATGGTTACATGTTCCCGCTTCCACTCCGAAATAGGCAAGGGCTGAAGCAAACCAGCTGCCCTCATATGTTCTGCCTTGACTTGCTGACAAGTAAGGCACCGTGCCACGAATTGAGCTATGTCTCGCTTCATTCCTGACCACCAATACACTCTCTTCCAGTCATGCTACATCTTAGTACCTCCCGAATGAATTGAGTATCGAGACTTGTGAGCCTCTTCCAAAATCTCATTCCGTACTGACTCATCATTGGGAATACAGAGTCTACCCCGGAATCTGATTACCCTGTCTGTCTGTACTACCCAATCAAGCTTCGTCTCATCTGCTGCCAAAATCTGTAAGTCCTGATCCGATTTTTACCCTTCTGAAATCCGATCCAGCAACAATGGTCTAACAACAAGGCTAAAGAGTATCCCTTTACTTTTCCACCCATCTGATGTAATATTCAAGGCACTGAATGCTTCTACTAAACTCTACTCCTGCCTCATCAAAAAGGTCACTGTACTCCAAGGCTTACGACTTAGGGCATCTGCAACTACGTTCGCTTTCCCCGGATGATATTGAAATGTAGTCACATAGTCGTGTACTAACTCCATCCATCTTCGTTGCCTCAAATTCAGTTCTTTCTGTGACAAATATTTCAAACTCCGGTGATCTGTGAAGAGTTCAAAATCTTCCCTATAAAGGTAGTGCTTCCATAGTTTTAGGGCAAAAACCACTGCGGCTAGCTCCAAGTCTTAAATAGGGTAATTACGCTCATGAACTTTGAGTTACCGAGATGCATAGGCTACAACTTACCCCTCTTGCATCAAAACACAACCCAAACCCATCAAAGATGCATTAGTATAAACTGACAACTTCTTTCCGCTGACCGGAGTCACCACAACACCGGTGCTGATGTCAACTTCTTCTTTAATTCCTCAAGGTTGCCTCACATCGGTCATCCCAACAGAACTTGGTATCTTTCTTCGTCAGATTAGTCAACGATGCCAAAATCTTAGAGAACCCCTCAATGAATCTCCTGTAGTAACTTGCCAATCCCAAGAAGCTACGGATTTCTGCAACATTCTTAGGTCTCTCCCAACTCTATGCAGCATCAACCTTAGAAGGATCTACAGAAATACTTGACTTGGACACCACATGTCCCAAGAATTTAACCTCATCCTTCCAAAAATAACACTTACTGAATTTGGCATAAAGTTGGTG
Organism: Pachysandra terminalis; assembly: GCA_031762675.1. Taxonomy (NCBI): domain Eukaryota; kingdom Viridiplantae; phylum Streptophyta; class Magnoliopsida; order Buxales; family Buxaceae; genus Pachysandra; species Pachysandra terminalis. The sequence goes on along the minus strand of JAUPMG010004757.1, from coordinate 1,707 downwards.
TTCTTTAAGTGTTCTCAATGCCAACCTCAAGTGTTCTTCGTGTTCCTCGTTTGGCTTAGAGTAGATCAGGATATCATCTACGAAAATCACCACGAACTGATCTAGATGTGGTCTGAAAACCCAATGCATCATATCCATGAAGGCTGCAAGTGCATTCGTCAAACCGAAAGGCATTACTACGAACTCATAGTGCCCATACCTGGTCCGGAATGTAGTCTTTTGCACATCGCATTCCCTGATCCTCAACTGGTGGTAACTGTCACATCCAAACGCCAGGGTATACCCCATGAATCCATGGGTAGTCCCCCAAAGCTCTAGAATGTAACTCTCACCCCTTCTCTACTCACTCCTAAGAGGTAGCACACCAAAATATATAGATAACAAACCATTCATACCAATTAACATTAGCGGAAGCAATCATGTATAACATGTCTCAAGTATAACATAACCAACATTTAAGCTATCAAACCAAGTCAGCTAAATGCATACACAATCCTCACAAACATACATGGTTCAAACTCCTTAGTTTAATACAACCCATTCTAAATATCAAAATGTTCATAACATATTCTAAACTCCTTGGACTTCCATTCCTCGCCTCGTCGTCTCATCATCATAGCTCCTTCACCTCAAAGCCGGTCCACCTGAAATGTTAGGAGCCAAAAGGCTTGAGCTACAAGCTCAGCAAGTACAATGTACTAACATGGTGGATCATGAATAATGGTTCCCATGGATGCATGCTATGCCATGAGGTAATGCATAGGTTTATCATTTGTATGCAATGTCATGAACAGTTAAGCCATCATCCCAAGCAATGGTAGGTTCAATCAACATGAAGCAAATGAATGCTGTTGCAACTATGACCCCTGGATATCCACGTTTGATCCCTACTGAGGCTACCAATGCATCTTATCGATCACATGTACCAATTCTGGCTAAGGCCAACAGTAGATTCTGTGTATACAACACAGTTTTAGGGCCTTTAAACCCATGGGATTCTCTTGTCCCACCGTCATTTTTGATCTAAGGAATCTCAACCAGAGCGTCTTTCAACTCTTGTGGAACATACCAGTTCACAATTAGCCAACAGATTGCTCACACAACATATGGATATATATACACAAGACAAGGTTATATATACGTATGTCTTCAGTTCCTCCCTCGTATATATATACAAGTCAAGGTTATATATACGTGAGTAGTATTCTGGGACAAAGGGGTAGCTAATCCCTCTCCTAAGTCTTCTATGACTTAAATCCTATCATTTCCGGACTTCTGAGTTTCATCACTCCTTGGCACCCTTCATTGAGCCCAAGTATCCTCACATCATCCCTTTGGTTCACATTACAAGGAATCCAAAGTATAGTCGTGTCACTTGGTTACCCTTCGAGCCCCAAATGCATGAATTTCCCATTATATGCATGTCCTCAACACATAAGTTACATGTAATGCATAAACATGTGAATCTCACATAACATGTATTGATATTCCAGAACTTGCATTTAAAATAATGTATCACATATTCAATTTGAAGAATTCTAAACATGTATACATGATATCCTTACATAATTTTTCAATCATTTAAACCATGAATCTAATATGCATTGATCATATTAATCATACATATGTTTAATATGATAAATTAACATGTTTTTGATATGATACATATACACATACAATATATATTAACTTAGAAGCCAACCATTA
>JAUPMG010004719.1:0-15964 GCA_031762675.1 Pachysandra terminalis | reverse complement strand
TCCTTGTTCCACACTTTGATCTTTTCTTTTATGCCTCTCAAATTACTCATGAATCTAAAGCCCTCCCACCCGTTGACGCCTTCTCTCTCATTCCACCAGGAATTAAGCAACTCCAAAAAATTGGGATGATCCAGCCATATATTCTCAAATCTGAATGGGGCATGACCACACTCATGTCTGATTCTCATTTGAAACAGGAGCAGTCACAACAACCTCTTCATTAACAGTAACTTTGTTTCTGATCGATTACAACATCTTTATTCTTGCTTGTAGCAGCAGGTACACCAACAACTCCATTATCCTCACAAGGGGGTTGAGAACCAGTAGCCTAGGGCCACTTTATTGAGGATTCCCAGAACCATATTGCTATCCTCAATGCTATGGCATTGAAGAGACCAATGAGGTAATAGCAAGGATATCTTGCTTACACAACTTTTTGCCAAAAACTGCCATTCTTGCCTAAACCAATCCAGACTCTGTCATGATAGTGAAAAGTGAGATCCAACTCGATACAAACCCGAGCAAATCCAGGTCATGTCAGACAGACTCAGCATGGCTAGATCAACAAGAAGAACTACCAAGCAAGTTAGCCATAGTCTTCAAATATGAAGGAATGAGCAAATTGAGAGGAAGTAATGGAAACTCACTCCGTCTAATGCTACAGCCGATCACTTCTTAGAGTTGAAATAAAAAGCACCATTTAAAATGTCTGAATAATGCTCCATCGATCGCAGATAAATCCCAGGCTTTACAAAATCCGTGCGTGAATAGAGCTTAACCATCATGTGTCCCTGATCAACAAGACCAACAATAGCCTCTTGAAAGAACTTCCATTGTCGATCTGCTCCTGGAAGACTTTGAAACCAGTGTAAAGTGAAAGAAATTTTCCAAAATGATCTCAATCTGGTTAATTTACTGCCAGTGACCTTCATGAAAGGAAAGATCCTTGGGAGCCAACAGCACTTCCCCCAATGTATGGTCCTTCATAACCATGGAGGTAATGGATCTTTGCCTATCTTGGGCAGAACCCAACGCTAAGATCCCATCACAATATTGATCAAAAAAAAAAAAATCCCATCAGAATGTGGAGAAGGGTCAGAAAAAGTGTGAGGGTTGCTAGAAAATATATATTTTCTTAAATAGAAGGAATTTAAACCACAAAATTAGAAAATAGAAAAATCATGAAAACTCTTTTTATCCAAGTCATTTTTTTTGTAGCTATAGTAAGTACGAGATGGAAGGAGGGATGCAACCTGAGATGGAATGAGGGATGGCAGCTAAAGATGAAGGCAGCCTGACATCGGTTGGAAATATTGTTAAATCCTAATGATATGAGAGGAACAACATGCATATTTTGCCAAATACATATTTAAGGAGGTGACACATGACAACTAAAGCAGCAATGGATTGGATTATACTGATGAACGTGGCTGCCAATTATGCTTGATCAACTTAGTACCAGAATAAAAGAACATCTCCAATCTAGACCTTAACAATGAATTTCATGGTCAAATTGTTTCTTCTTGCATACATGACTTGTAATGTATTATGTATTAGCTTCTGGTCCAAAAATCTTCTATGTGTGTTATCAGGAGAGTTAACGAATGACATATGCATGACAATGTGTGCCTTATTTACTTAACAATGCCTTACTTGTTTAATAACATTGTTTGCTTTTTAATGTTGAGTTATTTGGGTGAAATCATGCTTAAATCAACATTCCACAGTTTCATTCAAAATTTTCACCTTTTCCTAGTGCTTCCATTATTTCTTTGAACTCTTTTGACGATGCTGATATTTTCCTGGATATATCCCAATTTTGGGCAAGAGAAGGAGAAAATTCTTACCAATAATGATATTGGAAACCTTGCTCTTCCCTAGACAATTGGAGGAGATGTTTAGAAAGGAAAACCTTCATATTGTCTACATTGATTTAGGGTAAAAAAAATGATGAAGTCTCTGAAAACTTAATATAACAGGTACTGGAGAAGAAAGGAGTTTGAAACAATTATATAAATGGAGAACTCTGAAAATACTAACAATTGATAATCTAAAGAGAAGAGGTTGGCCTTTTCCTAATAGGTGGGTGCTGTGCAAGAAAAAAGAGGAATCGGTTAACCATATCCTCCTTCACAGTGAGTTAGCATCTTTTTTGTTGGTATAATATATTTAGGAAGTTCAGACTGTTGTGGGTTCAACCAGGGAGGTCTATTGAGTTGGAAATGGAGAAAGGGGAGGTCCAAAGTCAGTGTGCTATGAAACATATATCCGGCAGCTATTGGTTGGTGTTTTTGGAAGGAACACAATGCAAAGATCTTCAAAGGAATTGAGCGGAGACGTGATCTAGTGTACAGAAATAGACTTTTACATTTTTTTTTAAGGGCGACACTTTTTCTCTTAAAGATGTGGGTATGGATGACTTTGTGAATAATATTTTGGGGGATTCGCTATGTATGAAAGGGTTTCGGTTTCTTTCTTTTCTGGTCATGCTATTGCATTGTACATGCGTACTAGTGGTCAAGGCACCCTATTTTGTAATCTGAACACTATTGTAATATATGAAAGTTACTTACTGGTCAAAAAAGAAATAAATAAATGGAGAGATCAATTAGTTTCCTGTGAGAAAAAGCTTACACTAGAATTCAACAATGAACAGATCTCGTTTTACTTTCATTAAAAATGAATCCAATATCCAAGAAAATGTTCATTTTTTTTTGAATGACAGCTCTAATGTTGTTAAAGGGGAATCCAAGGCGACCAGGTATCTTTCTAGGGAGCTAAAAGATATTGGACATGCCTTGGACCAGGTGGCCACCTGGGATTTAATTGCCTAAGCGACCAAGAGACTGCCTGTGCGTGAATTAAGGCCAAAAAATTGATTCTTTAAGTATTTTACTTATTCAAATAAATTACATAATACAAAGCTTTTATTAACTTAAGCATTATACATACATTATAATAACTTAACTATTGACTAACATAAATAATAAAATAATTTAATGTAGTAATTTAATTTCCATGTTTTCTTGTTGTTGACTTGTTAGTATAAATGCCCATCCATTACAGATCTCATTATCAACAAGAAAAGGAAATAGATTGATCTCCCTCCCTCCCTACCTACATTGAAACAACTCAACTATTGACTAACATAAATAATAAAATAATTTAATGTATTAATTTAATTTTCAAGTTTTCTTGTTAGTATAAATGCCTCTCTCTCTCTCTCTCTCTCTCTCTCTCTCTCTCTCTCTCTCTCTCTCTCTCTCCCCCTACGGTCTAACCTTACCAATTAGCCTTTTTCTCCTTTTTTCATCCCACTCTCTCGTCCATAATCAATCGACCTTTTTTTTTTATTTTTTTCATTTTCACAAGTAACTCCTACATTTCTCTCCCTAATTTCAATCTCTCTCGTCCTATTTTTGTTAATGTGATAATTGGTTTTGCAATTGTTTTTAGAAAATTATGTGGTTTAGTTAGTTTTATTCAAGCTTTTCAATGTAATGCATTGTAAGTATTTATGTTTAAATATTTTTTTCCTTTGAATTCTGCTTTTCTTTTCATAATTGTTTTAACATTATTGTAATTGAGTCCTACTTTGAATGTTACAGTGCTCACAATGATGTAAAATTTTGTTTAATGTTAATGTTTGTTGACCCTTTAGTTATTAATAGTTTACTAATTACTATAGAATCTGAACTCTTGTCATTTAATGCACGATGAATATTTTTCATGAACATGGGTTCTAAATTCTTGTCCCGTTTTTTTCTTTCTTTAATTACTAATGAAATTTGTCATTTTCTGATCATATATATATATATATATATATATAGAGAGAGAGAGAGAGAGAGAGAGAGAATCAGAATTCTGATATGATTTGTTTCAACATATAAAGTTGTTTAATAATCAGAGTGCATACATATTAACCTCAAATACTTGTTGGATGTTGCATCTCCATCAAATCAGGTACAAGGTTTTAATTTCAATTTCTCCTGAGATTTTGCCAGAGGGACCTGGCAAAATTTCACTGATATTTCGCCAATTTGGAGAAGTAGTGGAGAAATGTTGGGAAAAAAAGGAATTTTAATTCCAAACTTTTTAAGAGTTTAACTGTGAGTAAGATACACCTAAATGACCTAAAATATGAAAAAAGTATGCATACATATACATTAACAAATGTAGACAAGTACTTGTAGGGGGAATTCAGCGAATTTCCCTTCCTTTTGCCTCCCCCAACTAGATGGGATAAGGCATATGATGATGATGATGATGATGATTACAATTCACTTTTTATCATAATTTTTCTAAATGTTCGCATTATTTATGCATAATATATAATTTTACATAATAATATTTATTTTGAATTAAAAAGGTAAAAAGGGGAAATCAGTAAATTTCCCCCATATTTCGTGTCGTTAGACTAGAAAATGGCGATATTTCGCTAGCATGCCACGACATGCCGACAAAATTTAAAACCAATTTTATAATTCCATCACCTATTTTTTTATTAGAATCCATCTCATTCTAGGTTTCTCAAATTTAATATTGCACATCACATTAGGCTGTATAGATAGGAAGGAATCATGCTACATTAATCATTTTCTTGGAAAATATTTAAACTTGCTGTAGTCAGATTGATGCAGGGAAAACTTATTGCAGAGCTTGTCACCTAGGTGGCAGGTACGTCTGTCATGTAGGTAGCTTAACTAGGAGTTGTAATAACATTGGATCATATTTACAGAAATGCATGGAAATGTTTGAGCATGGTTTGGGATTCCAAAACAGGTACATTCTTCTTTGTTTGTTCCAGAAGCACGCTACTTTTTCTATTTTTCTCTTTTTCCTCGGGCATATAATGAGCTATTATATGCAAGAAATTTCTCTCTATAGCATGATAGACTTTCCAACAAACGGATATATATTTACCAACATGTCCGTCTTCATTTGCTCTGAAATCTATAGAGCAACATGTATATTATGCATTTTTAGTTCAGATTATATACATATCCTGAGGCAGATTGTTCTCTTTATATAGCATAGACAATAAATGCACAGCATGTGTGAATATAGATTATATTCATAAATATATATGTGTGTGTGTGTGTGTGTGTGTGTGTGTGTGTGTCTGGATGTAGGAATATCTGTGTCTGTATATGGTCGTTGCCACGTATCTAGATTTTGGGGATTTGCTGTGCCCATGACTCCATATCCGTGCCTAAACTGGATATGCATGACCATATCCTTGAATCATAGTTAATGACACCATACAGCATACAACATTAAGAAACGTGTTTATCTACTTCTTCTCTATTTTCTACTTTTACTTCTTTTCTGATGCTTTATTACTTCTCTTTCCTGATTGTGCTAGTACTTGATGCGATTACAGGCAAATCTTCCTCTTCTTGGCTACTATTGTCTCTACAAGTTATATATACATACATACATACATACATACATACATATATATATATATATATATATATATATATAGAGAGAGAGAGAGAGAGAGAGAGATCATGCCATCATGTCCTATGTCCATTTCCATAAATCATAGCTAAAACATGCAACATCAACAGCAATTAATTTAGTCCTAAAACATTCAAAATTTGGTGTTTATAAAATATGAAGCTGAAAAGGCAATGTCAAATATCTGGGTGAGATTTGAGGTGGAAACTCAGGTACCCTCTAAAGTTCAGTTCTTCTTGTGGTCTGCCATAAAAGGAAAATCATTAACACTTGATAACCTGATATCCAGGGGATGGTCAATCCCAAACAGATGTAGCTTGTGCTGTGCTGATGCAAAGAATACTTCCCATTTACTATTACAGTGCAGACTAGCTTTCAAGGTGTGGGGATTCTTCTTGAGAAGGTTCAAGGTGTTTTGGGTTATGCCGGAGGGGGTTGAAGCCACCCTATGTTGTTGAGGATGGCTTAAAGGAGGTTCTAAGAAAGCTGTACTTTGGAATATGTGCCCAGAAGCAATTAGCTGGACCCTTTGGAAAGAGAGAAATGGTAGGACTTTTGGGAGGAAGGAGAGGGATGTGGAGGCTACTATTGGGCAAGTCATCTCTACCTTATTTGCTTGGATTAGCTCTCACCCTGAATTCAGCCATATCCAGTACTTTCAGTTTAAGGGGGATGGGGATTTACTGTAAACTCTATTATAGGTGGTTTTGGTGTTGCAGGGCATACAAGTTCTATTTATCTGTTATAGGATGGTTTGTAAATGTACACTCTCTGTGTACAGATGTAAATTGGGGGTTCTTTTTGTACAGGGCTATATCCTGCTAAATTTCTACACATCATACTAATACTAATACAATACTTTTACTGATCAAAAAAAAAAAATACAAAGCTGAAAGTTCTATGGAATTACCAATGCTGTCGTTTGGAGACCTGTATGTGATGGTGACTTAAAGCTGATGTCCAATCGAACTGATTTCAAATCAAAGCCATTGTCAGTTTTCATCTGTGAGCACATTGGCGAACAAGAATTGTCCAAAACCACAACATTAGCATGAATAATATCCCCATGTTCCTCTGTCATTTGAGTTGATTGCTCTTTTGGTGTTTGCACATCAGAAGCATTTCCAGTAGCAGTAATAAGATCATGAGGAACTTCAGCCACGAGCATAATAATAGGAATCTACGGGGGAAAAAAAAAATTATAGCAGCACACTCAAAGGAGAAGGGAGGGGGAACAGATGAAAAGAAAATAATTTGAAGGAAAGCAGAATTACAGCTGTATTTTCCACGGTCTTTAGAGAGTCATTTTTAACCCACTCCTGATTGGCAAGGTATCTAGCTGCATGCTGGAATACCAAACAAGAAAGGTGTCAATGCTAGGGAATACAAGAAACAAGAGCAATAACTTTCTAAAGTCAACAGAAAAAGAGGGAAAAAAAGGGAGGGAAAGATGCACTACATTGCATAACCATAAGATTGAAGAAGAAGCATACTACATTACCCTCCAAATTTATTATCAAGCTGGGAAATCAGTAAGAACATGTCAAACCACCATGATCAGGATAGAAAAGATAATAGAAACAACATAAATGCTATAAATTTATAAGTTAGGAAATAAGGAACAAAATGCCACAGTTATCACACAATGGTAGAATTTCGTAGGGAACAGCACGATCCAGTATTCCTGAGTTAAAGTGACTATCCTTTATGCTGCCTTTATTAAAATAATCTACATTTAGTTTGTAAATAGGTTGAAGCTGTCACGCCCCAAAATCCATAGCACAAAATTTTGATGTGCTGCACAAATTCCAAGGTGTGACTATCACCATCCAATCCCAAACTCATCCCTGATATCCAATTACAATATGAATCAGCTCATTATGAGTCCATATAGTAGAATCAGAGTCTACAGTGAACATTAATCACAGCAGCCAAAGATACAAACTAGTTAGATCCATATATAGTATTCCCTTGAATTACATAAAATTCTATACTAAAATAATTACCTTCTAATATCAATTAACTGAATATAAAAGAAACTTATAACTAATCTGAGTGTAATTTTTTTTTTTTTTGCTCGGTAAAGTGTAGTTATATATATAATATGAAGAAAATTACAAGTATAAAGTCATCTGTACACAAAATGTATACACCACCCACACCCCTGTACCCTATAGTATCAGTTACCCATTCCAAAAAGAATTCCCCACCCCAAGCAAAAACAGACAGAGGAAGATAATTCAAGTCAACCCAATTAGAAGCCCAAAAATACATCAAAGATAAAATACGATTCAAAAGAGCCTCCCAATCTAACTCTTTCTTGTCAAAGATTCGCCTATTATGTTCTAACCAAATAGACCAACTCACCGCTCCAGGAACATGATTCAAAAACACATTACCCCTGCGCTTAGTGTTCTTCACTCCCCAGTTAAGCAACAGCAACCTCCCGGGAAGAGACCAAACTCGCTTGAATTTAGAAAGGAGAAAAGCCCAACATCTAGAAGCCACAACACAATGAACCAACAAATGATCAACAGTCTCAGCTTTCTTACACATGCAGCAACGATTTGGCAAAGCCCAACCCCCGGCTCTTCAAACGGTCTAAGGTGAGAGTTTTATCATGCTAACCAACCAAAGGAAAAACGCCACCTTAGAGTGAACTCTCCACTTCCACACCACATCTACGCTTATCACAACCAATATGGGAAACCAGAGCCAAGAAGAAAGACCTAACCGAGAAGGCCCCCTCCTTCCCAAAACTCCATCTACGCTTATCACAACCACCCCTAATCTGAACTGAGTGTAACACCGACAAAAATTCCTCCAAAGAATCCACTTCGCTATCAAAGAGCAGTCTACGAAGTCACATCCCAAAAAATTGATTCTCCCTGATTAGTCATTACCTCCGAAACTCTCCCATCCCTAGACGAAGCAATGGCATAAATAGAAGGAAATCTCTCCTTAAGAGGAACTTCACCACACCAAACGTCATCCCAAAAGTGCACCCTCGTCCCATCACCAATCTGAAAAACAATGCCCTTCTCAAACATAGACCCAACACTCAAAATAGCTCTCCACATGCCCACACCATAAGCCCTGGAGGAAGACAAGGAAGCCCAATCACCATGAAAACTCCCGAATTTACCAGCAAAAACTCTTCTCCAAAGGGTCTCTCTTTCTAACCCAAAACGCCACAACCATTTTCCCAAATAACGCCACATTAAAATCCTTAACCTTCCTAATCTCCAAACCGCCTCCCTTTTAGGCCGACACACCAAATCCCATGTGGCCCAGTGATATTCTCCAATTTAAGTATCAAAAAATCAACTATTAACATAACTAAGCAACTCTTCACTAAATCATCTTCTGTCCTTAAAAGTATTTGAGAACGATAATGAGGATCTCATCCCAATAAGTAATTAATCATGATCCAACGATGGGGGATCTTTGGCCTATTCCTTCTTCTATGGGATTAAGACAAGGGGACCCACTCCCTCCGTTCCTTTTCACCCTCGTGAGTGATGTGTTAAGTAGGCTTCTTGGTAGAGTTGGGGAGTTAGGAAAGATTCAGGGTTTTAAGATTGGTAGTGAGAGAGTTGTGGTGTCTTATTTGCAATTCGCGGATGACACCATCATATTCCTTAAGGCCTCCAAGGAGTATCTCTTCTGGACTAAATGCATTCTTAGATGTTTTGAGATGATATCGGGACTCAAAGTCAACTTGGAAAAAAGTAGTCTGAGTGGTATTAATGTGGAGGAGAGTTTTAGTCAGGAATGTGCTAGGTTCATGAGATGTAGTATTGATGAGTGGCCTATGAAGTATTTGGGGTTGAATGTTAATGGAAATCATAGAGGGAGTCAGTTGTGAAAAAGATAGAAAATAGACTGGCTACTTGGAAAAGAAACGATCATTCTTGGGGGGTCGCATTCCTTTGATTCATGCATCTTTAGGGAACCTTCTTACCTATTTCATGTCTATCTTTAGGATGCCAGTGTCGATTAGCAAAAGGTTAGAAAGACTGCAGAGAGATTTCCTTTGGGAAGGGGGTGATAAGAAAAAAGACCATCTAGTTAAGTGGGAAGTAGTGTGTAGAGATAAGGATAAAGGGGGGCTCAATCTAGGCAACTTGCAAACAAGAAACCATGCACTTTTGGGTAAGTGGCTGTGGAGATTCAGCGTATAAAGAGATGCACATGGAGATCCATCATTGCTAGCAAATATGGAATTCACGATAATGGATGGGATACGAACAACATTGCGAAAATAAATCGGCTAGTCCTTGGAGATATATTTCTGATCCGTTCCAGGTTTTCTATAAGTATGCTTGTTTTCCTATTGGGTCTGGTAGTTCAGTTCATTTTTGGATGGATTTGTAATGGGGGGATTCCACTTTGCTTCTCGTTTCCCAAGAACTTTCTCTATTTGTTCCCGTAAGGATTCTTTTGTGTCCAAGGTTTAAAGTTGGTCCATTTCCAGACTCTCTTGGAATCTCCCCTTTTGTCGGGATCCTAGGCCATGTGAATTAGACGAACTGGCTTCTCTGTTTGAGTCCCTTAAAAATGCTGTCATTTCTGATGATTTTAGCGATACTAGGAGTCTTGAGCTAAGTGGAATTTTCTCTTCCAGATCTTTCCGTCAGTCTTTGTTGATGGATGATAATCTTTCACCTCCTCAGTTCTCTACCACTCTGCTTTGGGGGGCTAGGGCCCCTCCTAAAGTAAAAGCTGTCGTTTGGACTGCTCTCCTTTATCTTATCAAGACTGCAGATATCCTTCAGAAGAGGAGACCTTTCTTGGCATTATCTCCTCATGTGTGTCCTATATGCATGAACTGTGGGGAATCAGTGGATCATTTATTTATTGGATATAAGTTTGCTGCTCAGATCTGGGAATCTCTTATCCGGATTTTGGGAGTTTGTTGGGTTGGTCCTTGTACAGTGATTGACATGTATCAGTGGTGGTTCCCGTCCCTTGGGAAGTGTGGTCAGATTCTTTACAGAGTTGTTTATTTTGCAGTACTTTGGGGGATTTGGGGGGAGAGAAACAAAAGAATATTTTATGGGAATGGGAAGAGTGTGGGTACCGTCATTGATTCTATTACGAGTATGGCCGCTTCTTGGGTTTGTTTCCTACCTGAGTTCAAGGATGTGTGGTGGGCGGATATATCAAGAAGTTGGGCTACAGTGGCCTCCCCTTAGTCTTTTAGAGTTTTTATTCCCTTCTTTTTGGGGGTGAGCCTTTGGTTCCCCGTCTTGGGGAATCTTGGGTGCCATGGCCCTTGTATTTTTCTGTGCTTTGTTGCCGGTTTTTGGTTGCTGATTTCTGCTTCTTTGCTGTAATCTTTTTCTGATGATATAATCCTATATTCACGTTATTGATCAAAAAAAAAAAGGAAACAACTATTAAAGGTAACATTTTCTATGATTACAGAAATTGATACTTTCAAGGTAATTTGATTCAAAAGACATTATCAAATCCATGCAATTCTAATCAAGAGAATACTGGATTAAAATATCCGAGACACATATAGATGTCCGGGCTACTCTATAGCTAAATGACATGGATACCATGATGCCAACCTCCAATGATAGCAAGCACACAGACCTGGCTTGCTGCCACAAGGCTCTCAGTAAAATACACTTTATCACAACGATGTCTAGAAACAAATAAAAGTCTCACCAATGACATGTCCGGTCCAAGGCACATGCACCAGTGAAGACTAAAAGACACCCATTGATCAGATGGGTACCAAAATACCACTTGTAAGGACCATCACAACGAGGTCTAGAAACAAATACAAGAGTCTCACCAATGACATGTCCGGTCCAAGGCACATGCACCAGTGAAGACTAAAAGACCCCCATTGATCAGATGGGGTACCGAAATACCACTTGTAAGGACCAGAATGTAAGCCCGTCAGCATGATATCCATTAAAACATATAAACTCACAGCCACATGTACATAATCATATATCAAAAGTTACATCATCAACATAACTACACAGATTACAGGAGTTACACTCTCAATGTAACTAAGCAAATAGCATGAGTTACATTCTCAATGTAACTAAACATATAATGGGAGTTACATTCATAATATGACTAAACAGATAACAGGAGTTACATTGTCAATGTAACTAATCAGATAAAAGGTATCTCGGATTCAATTGCATTTCGCAATATAAATCTTTTATCTTCAAATCATATCACAAATATCTTCATAATTTGAAACTTGAATCATAGTTCAAATACTTTGTATTTCAGAATCCAAACCTTATATCGTTGTATTTTAGAATTCAAACCTTATAAAAGACTCCATTTAACTTCATAACTCAAATCATAAATAAGATCAAATGATGTGTTGAAATCCAAATTATACGAAAAATCCGTTAAATTTAAGAAACCCAAATCATTTTGAACTTTGGTTAACCTTTGGTTAGCTTCTTCAGCTAGCCGAAGGGCTTCAGTTGCTTTTCCAGAAAACTAACAAAACAGACAGTGGTTACTGACACCTTCAGTAACCTTCTCAGCTTGCCGAAGAAGTCACCGAGGGTAACGAGAAATCCAAAACTAACACTTTTTAAAACCCTATACACAAAATACCTTTTCCAAACCACATGAAAATATTAACAAGCTTATAATTTGCTTCCAAACTAACATATCGACACCATTAAAATCGATACAAACTTCAAATCCAACCTTAAATCAATTCCATAATTTTAAGAACTCAGAGAAGTTCAAACTAAAACTAACTTAAAATCATAACAATATACAATATAAAATCAAAACCCAAGAACATAGTTAACCAACTACTTCAAATGCATAGCAACACACAATTCAAACCAGCTCTTCTTTCTCTCAACTCCTCCACAGTTCATTTCCTGAAGCTCCACTTCTTATTCTCCCTTGCTTTCTTCTTCTTAATGCAGGTTTCTTCAATTTCTTCCCCTAACTCTCTCTCCTAACATACTTCTTACTCTCCCCTTATTAAACTTCCAGTTTCACAGTATAACCTCTTCTTAATTTTCTCATTATCTTCTCCTCCTCTTCTCCTAAGGTTTTCTCACTTCTCCTCTCTCTATCTCATTCTTTTCCTTTTTCTTTCAAAATACAGAAATCCCAACTCTTATTGTAGTTATACTTAAAAAAAATTTAATGTAGATAAACTAGTCTTAGTGTAATTAGAGTTAATTTAGGATTCTTTATCTTTTTTTTGATCAGTGAAAGATAAAATATATTAGAGAATAAAGGGTGAGAATACACCTCAAAGCTGTACACTTTTAGAACAGGCGAGTGGGCCTTACATAAGCCCTCTTTTGTCTTTATGTTATTTTATCTCTTATGTAACAGTGAACCCTAATACAAGTTAATATATAAGTGCTCTCTCTCATTGAGATGAGAACGGTTTGGTGCTACAACATGGTATCAAAGCGATCCAAAGAAAAACCCTAATGTTTTTTTTCTCTTTCTTTTCTTCCTCTTCACGCCACAGCCGCCGCCGCCCCTTCTTCTCACCGGCGGCAGCTTCTCCTTCTTTCCTCCTTCTTTCTTTCTTCTTCTTCTTCCTTCTCCTTCTTCTTTCTTCTTCTTTCTTCGTCTGTTTTCTTTTTTTCTGCTGATCGTACGTTTGTGCAAATCGTGAGGTAGCGATCTTGCTACCTCTCGATTCCTTGATTTATGTGAGGTAGCGAAATCGCTACCTCCTTTCTACACTTTTGGGTATTCTACGCGGATGTGAAGTCTTGTTTTGGATTGTTTGCGATTGATTTGGTGGTTATTGGGTGCTCTTGGTTGCTTTCCTTCATGGACATCCCAGTTTGAAGGTTTGATGAGATTTATTATTGTGAAGAATTTTTTTTGCCTACCGAACGGGTAGCTGTTAATCGCGCTTGGCGTGTGGAGGGGTGCGGATTCCCCCTATATTTTTTATTGGTGAGATTTCTCTGTTGCTGATTTTTTTTTAATATTGTGTGATCATCATGAGCACATCCAACCAGAATCCAACGGAGCCCAAACCGGCTATTTCTGAAATTGTCTCGTCATCTATGCATCTTACCGATCAACGCTTAGATGGGAACAATTTTCAGCACTGGCGCAAGATAGTTTTATTTGCCATTTGTGGCATGGATAAGGAGGAGCACCTTACGGAGAGGTCTCCAGATCCGCCAAGCGGACGCCAAACTCTAGTTACGGGATGATGCTAGGTTGTACAATCAACTGATCAACTCGATGGATCCCAAAGTGTCGGTTTTGGTGACACACTGCGATACAGTGAAGGAGTTATGGGAATACCTTATGGTATTATATTCCGGCAAAGACGATCTGAATCATCTTTATGACGTTTCCCTTTCATTCTTTCGATCGAAGCAGGGTGATATTCCAGTCAGTGAGTACTTTGCTACTTTTAAGAAGGCGTATGAGGAACTAAATGTGCTGATGCCATTGACCTCAGACGTCAACCAAATGAGACAACAATGAGAGCAGCTGGCTGTCATGGCCATTCTGAGTGGGTTGAGATCTGAGTTTGACCCCACTAGATCCCAAATTCTTGCCAGTCGTGAGTCTTCACTGACTGAGGTTTACTCTCGGGTGCTTCGCTCCGTTCGTTCTGCCCCCAGTTCTATAGAGATGAGTGATTGTGCCGCCTTGGCAGGTCAAGTCCCGTATGAAGCACGTACTGGTAGAGGGGGAGGACGCGGTGGTCGCGGGGGTCGGGGACCCGATGGGAGGATTGTTTGTTTTCACTGTGGTGGAGTTGGTCACACGCGTGACAAAAGCTGGAAACTACATGGCAAGCCTCCTACCTCTCGGTCTGCTCATATCATCTTTGGATCTGTCCAGGACACATATACAAGGGTACCGGCGCCTCCCGATGATGGTAGTATCCATCTCACTACTGAGGAGTATTCTCGGCTTCTGGCCAATCAATTTTCCACATCAGCTACTGTGGCTCAGACCGGTTCATCCTCTTCAGCGTACATATCTGCATCTCCCAAGACTTGGGTGATTGACTCTGGCGCCTCGGATCATATGATAGGGTCCACAAGTACTTTATGCACATATTCTCCCACGACGTCTCATCCCGATGTTAGAGTAGCGGATGGGTCTTTTGTGGCTGTCAAAGGGATTGGTATTGTTGTTCCTATTCCTACTATCCGACTATCATCTGTCTTGTATTTGCCTAATTTGCCGTTTAATCTATTATCTGTGAGTGTTCTTACGAAAAAGCTTGACTGTCTGGCTATTTTTTACACTGATCACTATGTGTTTCAGGATTGTTCGACGAGGAGGACGATTAGTAGGGGCTTCGCACGTCAGGAGGTCTCTACGTGCTAGACGAGGGACCAAATTCTGTCGCATGTTCCAGCCTGTCTCCCACCTCGTTGGAGCAACATACTTGATAAATCGGATGCCCTCCTCTATTCTTCAGGGAGAGATCCCTCATAGTGTTCTACATCCGAGTCAGCCCTTACATTCTCTTCCCTTGAGGGTGTTTGGTTGCACATGTTATTGTCGGGACATTAGACCTCGAGTAACCAAACTGGATCCTAAATCCTTAAAGTGTATCTTCCTTGGTTATTCTCGTACACAAAAGGGTTATAGGTGCTATTCTCCTGAATTGGGACGGTATCTGGTGTCATCTGATGTTGCGTTTCGTGAGTCTCTTCCTTTTCCCTCCCCATTCGTCGTCGTCCAGTGAGTTGGAGTTGTCTAGTCTTGATGAGTTCCTCCTGTATGATCTCATCCGAGCTCCTCCCAGTATGCCTGTCACATTTGTTAGCCCTCCGGTTCAGACCTATGTTCGTGGTTCACGCAAGATCTTTGGTTCCTCTCCTGTAGCTGCTCCTGAGCCGTCCTCTACTACATCGGACGCCTTGTTGCCTGATCCACCGACTGATCTTGATGTCCCTATTGCTCTTCGGAAGGGTCGTCATTACTGTGCCAGGTATCCTATTTCCGCCACAGTTTCATATGCAGGGTTGTCTCCGACTCTACAGGCATTTGTCTCTACATTGGATGATGTTGTGGTACCTCGGTCTTTATCTGAGGCCTTATCTTTTCCCGGGTGGCGAGCGGCCATGTTAGATGAGATGACGGCTCTTGTGACAAACCAAACATGGGATTTAGTGGCCTTGCCTCCGGGCAAGAAATCTATTGGATGTGAGTGGGTATATGTGGTCAAGATGAACCCCGATGGATCGGTTGCTCGTCTCAAAGCTCGATTAGTTGCAAAGAGGTATGCTCAGACTTATGGGGTTGATTACACGGACACTTTTTCCCCAGTGGCAAAATTGGCATCAGCCCTCCTTATTATTTCTCTTGCCGCATCCTAAAGTTGGCCCTTACATCAACTAGATGTAAAGAATGCATTTCTTAATGGCAATTTACTGGAGGAAGTTTATTTAGAGCAACCACCTGGTTTCGTTGCTCAGGGGGAGTCTAATCTGGTGTGCAAGCTGAAAAAGTCCCTGTATGGGTTAAAGCAATCACCTCGGGCATG
>JAUPMG010004708.1:0-15967 GCA_031762675.1 Pachysandra terminalis | reverse complement strand
TAGGCACTTAGGAACTCTAGAATTAGAAACTATAGGAACTCTAATCTCTACCCTTAGATTAGTTAGTTTGAATCTCAGTTCATAGATTAGTTTTTCAGCTCTTATGGGTTTCTTTCTAATATTGATTTCTTACTAATTCTTGTTTAGAATCCTAGTCTTTAGTTTTAAATAATTGTTATTCTAGTTTGTAGAGAATACCTACTAATTCTTAGTTTTAAATCTCAGTCATTAATTGGAAAATGAAGGTGTCACGAACCAAACCTGAAAACCTCATTGGAGATCCCAAATTTAAATTCGTAACTCTCACCCCATATGGCTATGAGAGTGGATAAACAATATCTAGCCAAGGTTGTCAAATCGTAAAGGATATTGTATAAGATAAAGTTATGGCAAATTAATATTCTTCAGACAATATCCAAAACAAACAACCTTCAAACAAAAATAAAGAAAATCAACACTACTCTAGTGCTTCGAATCAATTCCTAATAACTATCGAAAATCAACAATATAAACATTTAAGTTATATCGAATAAACCCTACTATAAGTTCTAGTAAAAATATCGAATATAATCCTAGAAATAACCAATGTCTATATGAAACCGAACATCAGAATATCAAGGTTATTCTAGAAAATCATATTAAAGAGTAATAGTAAAGTAAATATTACATTCCATCCAAAATTAAATAGCGGAAAATAAATAATAAAAACTAAGCTCTATACTCAATCAAATCCCTATTTAAATTGTCATCCAACAAGATAATTCGAGTAAAATCTATTACATAACATCATTCATAATAAATGTCTTCATCTTCATCAGGGTTCCTTCTTGGTCTTCGTGATCTCGAGTACCTTCATATAAAAGACCTGAAATGTGGTTGCTTGAAAGTATGAGCTACATATAGCCACAAGTCCAATATAATCTATGATTAAAGTAGGGCCAAAGCCACTCTTCAATGATATCCAACAATAGTAAATGTGTGAATAAAATGACGTGAATTAGGGATACTATCCAACAATAGTAATTGTGTAAATAAAATGACATGCATCAAGGATGCATGAGGTCGAGTCTTAATTAATGCATGTTGTGCACCTATCATACAAAATCACCAAATATGATCTAAACAAACATTCTAATATGTAATGCAGTCTGTGTGGGTTCCACATAGATCAATTCATCTTTGGGCAAGATGTCTTCTCGAACCATCCCCCCATACAGGGCCACTCACAAAGATGAAATACAAGCTGCTAATTAATCGGTTATGTATGTTCACATTCGATCGAGTCATACAACTCAGAGATGTATCACCAAAGTGAACTTCATCCCCCCATACATGGTTGGAGTAGTATACTATTCTATGTACTGGATCATAGTTTCATAGGCCTTTCAACCTAGAGGACACGAGCGCCACTTTATTTTTGATCAAAGGGATAATCCCAAGGCATCACCAACGTGACATTCCTTTGTGATCATACTTAACAGAATTCTCTAATAATTGGTTATTGGGTATCAGCAATGTGAACTTCCCTTACCTATCAATAACTCCATAAATTTGGATATTAGGCATCTCCAATGTGGACTTCCCTTACACACAGTAATAATCACGGTAATTCACTAGTAAACATGTCAGAAGACAAAATTAAGTATATTGGGGTAGCTACTCCCTCAACTTAGTCATATCGGTCTCCTCACTCAATATGATTATCAAACCATAACTCTCTTGTAATAATCTTGAGTTCCAGAAATATGGACTTAGGAAATAGGATATTATTCATAGACCAATTCCATGGTGAAGAGCCAATGCAGTGCAAGTGATGAGGTGCACATTAGCTAAGCAATCAAATTATGTGTACAATGTGTAATACAAATCAATTACCATAATTGTAATAATTACACGAACAATATGGAAATAAGAGATTTAACTGATCAGGCATCATGTATATGTGAGCAATCTCAGCTTTAGATATAAATCATGCTAGAATTTATGTTAGAGTCTAGGACAGGCTCATTCAAAATCTCACACATTCATCAGAAATCAATAAGTATAGCATGCAAAGCAATAAGGAACCTATCATATGAACTATTCACAATTTAACCAAACAAACATCACATTTGATCTTATTAGATCAAATATGCGTTGTGTGCAAAGTTTCAAGTTAAGCGAACATGTTTGAAGAAAAGGGTTAGTTCTAATACAACTTTTACTCATACTCGATTCCATAATGAAGTAACTACAATAAATAATGATAATCCAATAAAACTAGCATCATATTCAGTCTAATTAGGTCAAATTATGCTTGTATGTGAACTTTCAGTCAAAAAGGACAAGTCTGAGTGTCTCGGCATACCTTTCGGTGCACCGAAGTCAGCCTTGGCACACCCCCTCAGCGCACTGACCTGAGACTCGGCGACAATTCCAGTGGCCAGCTACTCGGCGCCCTCTTCGACGCACCAACCTGAGACTCAGCGTACTCCTCGGCGCACCGAGCAGCATTTCTAGGTTGACACCCTTACACTAAAAAGGTCATAACTTTGTGCGTATACGTCAGAATCGCCTCAAATTTGTCTTGTTGGATTCCTAACTAATAGAGGAATCCAAAAATACTAAGTTTTGAAGCATTCTGAGCTCGGTGTACTTCTCGGCGAACCAAGGAAATTATAGGAAGTTTTCTGGGTTGTTCGATGATTAGTTCGACGCGCCAAGTAGGCCGCCAAACCACGGGTTTGGGTTATTTATACTAGATTTGGTTCTCACACAACATTTAAATGCAAATCATAACGATATAAACATGCATAACATCGAATCTCACACAAAATCAACTATCACTATGCCATTAAACACAACTCAAAGAGATCTTCCCAAAGTAAGTTCTAAGACATCAAAGATATGAAATTTAATCAATTTACTAAAAGATGTCAATGTTTTCATAATTCAATAAAAAACCACATTTGAACAAGTAAATCTCAAGCTTATTCTTCTCCATGCTTCTCCAACCAAGTAAATCTCCAAAACCTTGTGCATATCATGTCTCTCATGCATCGAAGAGACAAACAAAATGTCTCTCATGCATGGAAGAGACAAACAAAGAAAGTGCCATACCTCTAGGTCTAGGTTAAATGTGTTGTCTCAAGGAAAATCCTTGATTTCAACCACTACAATCTCTACCATTGGATTTTTGACATGAGTGGGCGTAGGTATACCCCTCCAACCACCATGTCTCCTCCAATCCTAGCCATACAATTCAAATAAAGGGAAATCAAACAATCTTGGCTACACGTCATAAATCAAAGCATAAGGAGATCCTCACCACACATCACACATAAAAAGGGCCAAGCTTGGGTGTGTAGCGCTGAAGTCTATAGGACAAAATCACAACCGTTCGCAAGGTAGGATTAACCCAGTGGTTAATCCAAGCAAAGGCAAATAAACATCATAGTGGCTAACTAAATCAAGCATACATAATTAAAAATTTTAGATCGTTACAGAAGGCTCCTACAAGATCTTAGCCATTAATTTATATTTCAGAATCCTAGCTTTATTACTATTATAGTTTGTAGAGAATACTTACTAATTCTTGGTTTTTAATCTCAGCCATTAATTGGAGATTGAAACTTCCTACAAGATCCTAACCACATGTCTTAACTTTAGAAGTTATGATTGTTTGTGTTGTACCTAGTTTCCTATTTGTACAACCCACCAATCACAATCAGTCAAAAGTCAAACATGACAGCTAATTACTAAAAATTTTAAATTAACCCTAATTTTTTATTATTTACATATTAACCCTATTGTTTTTGTTTGGGTTATCACAGATATGCCTCCCTGTCTCTACGGTGTTGGGTAGTAGTCCCCTCCTCAGGCTAGGCTAGGCTATGTGATAAGGTCTATAGGGACTCAGACTCATATTGGATTTTTCTATGCCATATGTCATAGTTCTTACCATCCAATTTCTCCTCATTTGTTCAGGTCAGTTACTATACTCTTAGATGTCATATAACTACAATTAAAATTACACATTTTAATTAACATCTTATATACACACATAATTGATTTTGCATCATTATCTAGGATTAAATAATAATATTAATCATTTATGTATTAGATCAAAAATACATTAGAAATTTAACATTAGCCGGCGGTTTTTAATAAACCGCCGGTACAAGACGCCGGTAAAAAACCATTTTTTTGTAGTGCTTAGATCA
Source organism: Pachysandra terminalis (assembly GCA_031762675.1). Lineage (NCBI taxonomy): Eukaryota > Viridiplantae > Streptophyta > Magnoliopsida > Buxales > Buxaceae > Pachysandra > Pachysandra terminalis. The sequence goes on along the minus strand of JAUPMG010004708.1, from coordinate 11,765 downwards.
TAATGTATAATCCTCACAAATACAATAAAAGTTAATATCACTTTTAATCCCTAATATGCAAAACCCAACTAGGAAATTAAATAACCACAACTAGTATTTTATTCATATGTTAATCTCATATATATATATATATATATGCAAATAATCAATTAAATCATGCCACAATACTCTAATCAATCATATAAAAGGGCACAAGTTTAATCAGAATTAAAATAAATTAATATCATCTTTTCTAGGTCCTTCGATCATCTTTGGTTAACCGAAGAGGGCTTCAGTTGTTCCATCGACCAACCGAAGTCTCTTTGGTTCGAAATACAATACATGTCTCTGTACTATTCTAGGTTTCTCAGTTTGTCGATGAGTTCCTTTGGTTAACCGAGGAGGAGTTCGGTTGGTCCTTCGACTCACCGAAGCCTCTTCGGTTGCAATTCTAATGGCTCAATTATCTATGGGTCTGCTTCAGTTAACACCTCCTCCGACCAATCGAGAATCCCCATCGATGAATCAAATGCTATATCGACTTGTCTTCGGTTGGCCTTTGGTCTGCCGAATGACTGCTTTGGTTAACCGAGCATCCCAATTCGGCTAACTGAAGGCTACAAATTTGGGTTTTTTTCGAAATCTTGTTTTTTAATTCAATTTAAACCTACTCTTATTCTCTTCGATCCATAATTATTTAGGCATTGCAAAGTAATAATAAACACCCTAAAACAATATTGATCACAATGTTTGGTTGCACAAATTCATTATCATTGATGCAACTATGCATTATATGTTGTTTTACTGTAAAATAACAACTAGGTTGCTTCTTAGATGAGGTTTCTCAACATACCTCAATCCAACAAAGACGAATCAAGATATCTCTAAAACCAATGAATGTTGTGATGAATTGGATCACGTACCTCGATGCAGAGAACCTAGATTTGCAACAAAAAATCTCTATCGAACCAAATTTCGTCCCACGTCAATATGTGTAATTACTAGAACCACGCACAGTAGTAAGTACACTCAAACAGCCAGATCTGAAGTATGAAAATCAATAGCAAACCAAATCTCAAAACGAGAGAAAGAGAGAGAGAGAGAGAGTTGGAACTCACGTATCAATCCTTGTGTGGGGCGAAGTCAAGGTTTTAAGTCTTGAGATCAGGGATCGGATCGGTCCCGGCCGATCCCGATTCAGATTGGCAATACCGATCGGTACTAGCCAGTCCGGATCTGATACAAAAGTTGGATAACCCCTTTAAAAATTAAATAAATAAATTTGAATCGGCCGGACCGGTAGGTCGACGATACATGTTGGACAGAACATTTATAAATTGAAAAACAAAACAAAAAAAAAAAAAACTTTGGATCGAATGGACCGATTGTACCAACCAGCCTGTACCGATATCAGTTGGACCAATCCAATCCAAAACCACACGATACAACAGTTGTATTGTGACTTGGGATCAGACCGATCCTGACCAATCCCGGTATGGACCGACCGATATGGATCGGATCGGTCCGATCCTTGAAACCATGGCGAAGTGGAGTCTTCTAATTAGAGAAGGCTCAACTCATCTCTTTCTTTAACTCAATCTCTTAAACCTAGTCTAGTATGAACGTCCCATCAAGTTGGGACACGGGTCGGTCCATTCTAATGGGCCAGCCGAGTCGAGTTAATTCAAACATCTAACGTACCATATTTAACTTATTTTCGAAATTTTAAAAAAAAAAATCAATCAAAAATTGATTACATGCAATAAAAATATAAAAAAAATAATAATAACTGTTAAATTTTTAATTCGATAAGATTTATAAATCTGATCGGCTTGAGTTGGGCTTGTTAGTCGGCTAGAAGTTTCCATACGACAGATGGCAATGGATTGGGTTCAACATGGGTTGAAATTGAAGGGCAATGTTGATAGGTCTCAACTCATTTAAAGCGACCATATTAATGGTTCTCAACCCTCATATGGAAAACCCTAAAATCATGCCCATCTAACGTTGTTACCAAAATAAATAAAAAAAATGCCCATCTCACGTGTTTGACTTCTTTTTCCTCTCTTTTTTTTCTTTTTGGTTTACATCCAAAATAACAAACAACCACACACCATCTTACATATATATTGTTATGGGCTGTACCAGCATCAGCACGAACCTCACCCGAATTCAACTTCAAACCCGAAACTTAGTACGGACCAAACCAAACCGAGATTAATTGATCAGTTTGGATTCTTATTTGGGTTGTGCCCAACGGGCTGAACTAAATCTGTAGCCCTACCGGTGCATCGCACGGGTTTCCACTAGTATATATATTATTTTAACTCGACTTAACCCAATATAAATCGAACCGACATTACAATTTAAGTTGGACTAGTTGGGTTTAGAGTTTTCAATTTCAATTCGGTTAGATTTTTGGGTTTGTCAATTCAGTTCGATTCGGTTTTGAATTGACCTTCAATAACGTTCGTTCGATCTTGGGTCTTGGGTTGATATTAACTCAAAACTAAACTGAACTGAGTCGCTCGTAGCCCTACTCATCTCTATAAGTGATTTACCACATCAACTCAATCCAGACCATCCATCTAACAAAAGATCCTTTAGTGTAGATTAGTCGTGTGAACAAAATATTAACCTGGGTAAATCCATGTGTTTTTTCAACATTAATGGTGGAGTGAAGAGACTCTACAAGTCAGAATCACACACATGTTATCTACCACCAACAATAACAACAATGGACATTCATATAATGTTATTGGTATTAGTCTCATTTCTCTTCTTCCCCTGATTCAAACAAGGAAATCTAGAAAGAATATATCGAAACCCAAAATACTAGTAAAAGATACAAATTATAATACCTGGCTGCTGCACCCACAATCCAGAGAATTGTCTTCATCATCCCTCCTCCCCAAACTCCTTTGTGAATCTTTCATGCACCTCAAGGTCAGATTTGCTCACTGTTGGCTTCTGTCTTGCAAGCACTTTATCAAAATCTGGTTTTGCGATTGGTGGTGGAAGGATCTGCACACGCAAAGCATCTTATCACTTCTCTTCAGTCAGATGAAAGAAAGCATCTACCAAGCCAGGTAAGATAGGAGACTGGTTTGAGTCCTGACTACCCTTTATCATACCTTAGAAGCAAGGTCTTTTGCAGCAAGCTCCTGCATGGTCACTTGAACAGCTCCTGGTTGCTTGGGTCCACATGGAATCCACATATCATCAGGAGTATTGAAGAAGAACATGGCATCCTGGGTTTTACGAACAGGTTCGAAGAGGACGTCCTTAACCTGTCAAATAAGACACAAGGCAACATCAAAGCCATTGTCAGCCATCATTGCTCGCGATAAGGCATGCCACTCTAAAACATTGAAACGAATGAGCGCACGACATCTAAACACATGAAACTTACACAAACAGCAATATCTGAACCTGAAAACCCCTCTGTCTTGCGAGCTAAGCTTTCAAAATCACTTTCAGTCAAGTTGTGAGGAGTATCTCCAAGATGTACCTACAAAATACATCAAGCTCCAATACAGGATAATGTTAAAATAATAAGACAATCCATAATTACACATAATAGACATCCATGTTGGGCTAGGAACAGAGCTATAGTATGGCAATGGTTTCCATACTCCGTTAAAAACAAATCTAGAACAAGCTTCAGTACCTTAAACATGTGCTGCCTGGCCTTCAATTCAGGGAGTGGAATGTATATCCGCTTGTCAAATCGTCGCCGGATGGCCTGTATTTCACTTTCTGTTAGGCATAGCGGTGCAGTAGTCATGACGATTCTAAACAAAGCCACAAATCACAACCTCTTAACGCTTCCAGCTTTAGCTTGATTAATTCGAAATATTTCTTACCTGATCCAAAGCATACGGAGTATTTGTGGCTGCAAGAACAAGAACTTTCTGATCATTGTGCCCTACACCCTGAGGAAGATAAAGATAGCCAGTAAGAAAACAAAGTTTAAGGAAAAGAATGAGCAGACCAACCGTTTCATTTTCCTGTAATTTTCAAAGATTATTGAACTCAGAAGCACAAGAAGATAACAAGAATACGGGATATTCACTAAAATACATAAGCAGAATAATTAACTGATCAATCTTTTTTTCCTTGTAATTATTAGATTAATCAAGTTCAGGAAAGCCTTAAGGCTGTACTCAACTTGCAATTTCAATGAGTTCACGCAGTATCAGTTGTTAAATTCCCCTCCCTCTTTTTTGATCTGTGGTTAAAATGTTGTTCAAGACAACTAAAGAAGTGATCCAACACTTAAAGAGGAGATAGTTCCCCCTAAATCTTCTTACAGATGGATCCGTCGAGACACCACTCCTCGAGGATCATAACAGGATTGTACTAGTTTCATGATTCTCCCACATCCAACCATACTGCTTATTTGACTCACTGTCTTTTCAAGACTCATGTCACGAGATTTAGCAAAAAAGTTTTACGCCAGCTGCCAACCTGATACAATATTCCTCATTTATCCAGGCTAGGGACCGTTAACGTACAATAAATATAGCAATAAAAAACAATTCTTTGGGATTCAAAATTTCCCGCATGAAAGGCGGGAATAATTTGGATAGAGTCAGTAATGAATGTTTTAGATACACATAACATGACTGAAGATAAGGATTTTAACAAATTGGCGGGCCAGGATTCATGTTCCTGACCCCAACTAATTGAGACAAGCTATTTCATTGTTGCTGTATTCAACTGCCTTTTCAGTCACCAAGGTTAAACAAACATAAATAAGGTTTACTTCATCCCCAAGGCTCAGCTAGACAAGCAGGTTCCAAATTAACTAATATTTTGCTACCTCATAAAAACTTTGACAATCACGTCCTTGAACGAAATCACACTAAACAGAGCACAAAACAAGAACATGATAAGATTCCCAAAATTCCTCGAAAATTGGACTTCCATATCCTTTCTTCACTCAAGTTACTTGTCTCCAAACAACAAGCACTTTGTTGTGAATCAGTGAATTTCTAACCCCTTTCCAACTAATAGCAGCAAATGGTTTCTGCAGGCCTTCTCATTCTAACAATGGTCATTTTAAGCACTCTGAAAATGCCAAAATCAACTTATAAAGTGACACTCTCCAGGTATTCCTCTTTGAGCCATAGAATATCTTATCATGCCAACTTCAATGAAAAATATAAATGAAAAGTAAAGCCGAAAAAACCATCAATCACCTCCTTTTACAGTCTACACTGCAGAATTCATTGTTGACTACGATACAATAACTTATATTATGTTGTAACAAGGGTATGTGTGAGCGATGTTATGGTACACATAAACCATATAGGTACTCATAAACCATATAGGTATGTAGAAATAATAATATCAGCTACATGTGCAGGCAAGGGACGATACGCATTTTGGACAACTAAAGATTGAACCTATATGACATTCAAACATATTTTACCATGGATATATAACACACATGCATGTGAGAATTTTTTTTTAATTTTTTTTTATTCATATTTAATTTCTTATTGTAGAATGTTAAGTTTAAGCATATTTGGATCACAAAACAATGTTAATAACAAAATACAAGTACTGTAACCAACGAAGGTTGGCCTGAGTGGAAGGGGCTCTGGTCGCTTAAGCAAGTGATCTCGAGTTCGAGCCTTTGTGGATGCAGCAAACTTTCTTGGGAGAGGTCCCCGCCTTGGCGCCCGACCGTACCTCGGAGGATTAGTCCTCGGCAAAAGCCTGGGGATACCTTGGGAAACCAAAAATAATACAAGTACTGTAAATGGATATCATTTTTTTTTTTTTTTGACCAGTACTGTAAATGGATATCATTAGAAATATCTTGGTGAAAGGTTTCCAATTGATCCAATTTTTACTGAAGCTGAAATAAGAATTAAAAGATTTATTCAGAACCTCTAGTGTGTGAAAAAAAAATGAAGTTTCCCATAAAATGTAAACTTTGAACTAGTTAATTCAAGAGAGTTTTAATTGTAAATAGTGGATAGAATGGACAAGTGATCTTTAATAGTCATTTAAATTGCATAACAGGCGAGTGTATTAGAACAGTCAAACTATAACTACATTACATATGAAGGAGTATCATGAGGTGGTGACATTTATTCTTCTCTTTTAGAACGCTTGTGTGCACACACACACACAAAAATCAAGCATGCAAAGGTCGTAGTCATTTTTGGCACAACTCCTGAGGTGAGCTTTTCCTTCCACATAGAATAAATGCAAACACCTCATTATATTACCAAACTAATAGAAGCACTCTTATTAAATTCATACATCATATGTACGAAGTGGAAGTACTCTTAGTGAACTCATACATCACACATACTAAGTGGGTAGGATATCAAAAGGCAATAATGATGCAAAATTGTTCAAGACTGCAATCAGAGTTTAATGAGAAATACGCTATGGTGGTTTCCTTTGCCTTTCTTATTCTTTTTTATGAATAATGGAGATGTAATATAAATAGAAGTAGAATATACTACAGTATTCATAAATCATAATGGTTCGTGGAAATGATAATCTAAGTTGACAAGTGGAATTGGGTAATGATATGAATTCAGGACAACTAAATAATGCGCATCATATGACATATGTATATGTTTTGTGGATGGGTATGCAAGATCCACCAACTTAAGCCGTGTGCTAGTATAGCAAGTACATGTGTGCAACGCGTGTACAATATACATGTGGGAACACTCAAAAAATCAACAGCACATACACCAAGTGGTAAGAGGATGAACATCGCACATGCACAACAAAGACTAAATCTCACGAGGGTAGGAAAATAATAATGCCAACACATCTATGAATATCTACAAGTATTACAAAGAATACTGACACAAGGTTATGTGCAGGTCCAATATGGCAATAAAGCAATCCCCCAACTTTCTAAACCCATCAATTGAAAGAGAATTTTGGTTATCTCTGGGAAGCCACCTATTGTAAACACTCTCCATGGTTTATCAACAAAGTTTCCCTACTTAAAACACACCTACCAAAATTCGTAGTCAAATCCATTTTACCTAGTGAAAGAAATTGGAAACCAATTAAACTTAGCTTAAGCACTATGGCGTTCAAAAAGGGGCCAGATTAATTAGCACTGTGCAGGCTTTGAAATTCCAATCTGATAAAATATTAGTTCCATATCCAAAATATGATTACACAAATAATGACAAGCGGGTGTCAACAATACACAGCCATTATTGCTAAAGCTTGTACATAAAGATCACGTACGTTGAATACATTTTTACCTTATTTCATCATAAATCAGAATATATCTACATTGTAAAACCCTACAACTATAATAACTCCAGACATATCCTTCTAGAAATAAGTCAAAACTCCACTCTCTTAAAGGTAGCATGAAACAATAAGCAACTAATCCTTATAAATTTAAATTGGTGAGATGATGCATTATCAGTTAAATAAAAGAAAGATTGAAACGATGCCTTCACCACTTCCACTGTACAACAAATACCTGCATCTGTACAAGAAGTTCTGTTTTGATACGTCGAGAAGCTTCGCTCTCGTTGCCTTCCCCACGTTGGCCACACAAAGAATCTATTTCATCAACGAAGATGATGGATGGGGCACTTTCACGAGCCATTTGGAAAAGGTTTGAAACTAGTTTTTCACTTTCACCCATCCACTTTGAAACCAGATCTGATGAAGAAACACTGCAATGAATAGCATCTGACACTTGTCACTTTATCAGCTTAAAACCATGTACATAACCAGGTAAATGACGAAAGGAAATAAGAGAAATATGAGTAAGAAAAAAGCATCCTGCAATGCCAGAATTCATATTAGATGAAAGTGCCTACTGACATACTAAGAAGAGCACATGCTTGTAATTGTGCATACGTACCACTAGATATGTAAAATAATAAAGGAATAGTTATAGCATGTGAATGTAATTAAACACATGAGAGTGCATTGCATATGGCCATGTCGTAAAACAAAACCACACAACTCAAAGGAAAATCAATAAAGACTCTAGAAGGCAATAAAATATGGAAATCCTAACATGGCAAAATAAAAAATAATTATATAAACACAAATAGACATACAGTTAAGGACATGTAAAATGAAATATAATAGGCATATGCATACTAGACATATACTTCCATACACGAATCGGTGTCACACTACAAAATATGATAAATAAATAAAAAATTATAGGATTCATGCTACTGAATGCAGCTAGTTAGCAAAAGGCACTGTTGATTGATTGAATTTTTAACTCCAATTCAGCCAAGTAAACAAAATTTGAGTCTCACCATTCACCCAAGATGAATTTTATTTATGCTATATAATAAAACATCAGTAAATTTAAGCACCGTTTAATATAGCTTTTCAAAGTAGAAAGTTAAAATAGGATAGGAAGTGCGTTTGCTAACATGCATTAAGTGACTATCAAAAAGTAGAGGTCATATTTCAACTTTTTGATTGTGGCTCATGCAGATACAAGAGGTTCCAGCTCTGGCCCAGCATCGACTGAAATAGTTAGCCAAATGGCACCAGGAAGATGGAGAAACAAAAATACTCGGTTGATGGTAACTTTCAGGACAAGAACTGTTGAGGGAGTAGGTGCATGAACAGAAATCAGAAAGAAGAGGAAAAAATGGTGGTCAAGTCCAATCAGGGACAAGCAACTGTGTGTAACTAATTAACTGTGAATTTTCAATTTCCTTCTTCAACTGCTTCTTTTGTCTCTTTTGCATCACCGATCATGCTGGAAAATTCAAGGGGAGAGTTATTGATGAGAGGGGACGATTTGCAATCAGTGAAGCCATTGGCAATTTGGGTACCACCTAGAGTTTCAGAAGTTGCAGTAAGTGATAAAGAATGTAACAGCATTATGGCACCAACCACAGAAGGTAAGAAACCAGAGAAACCCATGGTAGTCTCAAAGGAGCCTCACATGGGAGAATAGAGAGGGGAAATGAGTTATGCATTTTGGATGCTAGAAGGAACGAAGATAGTAGAGAGATGGGATGAAATGGCAGCAACAAGGAAGAGGAAGTTAAGGAGTGAGTTTTGGAGAAAATCATGGATTTCGGAAAAATCTGGGGTGACTTATGGGGGCATTGAGAAGGAAGCTAGGGAGACATCTATGGCGATTCAGAACAACCTTAAGGGACGCTAGTGGTAAATCAAAAAGCATACCGAAAGAATTACAGAACCTCATTTAGAACATAAGAGATGGGGGTGGTTAATCGGAAAGAGGTAGCGAAAGTAGAAGGAAAGGAAGTGGCTCCTCCGCATTGACATGATGAAGTTTAGTTTCCAAAAACATACAGGGGTTGGGGTCTCTAGAGATCCGCCTAGTGGTAAAGTCTGATCTCCAAACATTTAAACCGGACATCACCATCATCATTCTAGAAATCAAGTTAGAGGTGCTAACAACTTTCAGCCTATGTTACGTGGACACTTCCTCAGCCTGCCGAATCCCGTGTCCATACGTACGGACATAGATTTGGACACCAACACTCCATGGACACGCCCATGCCGTGTCCATGGCCGTGTCCAAAGAAGAAGAATAAGATGAAAGAAGAAGAAATTATTTTAAAAAAATAAATAAATATATAGCCGCGTCCAGAGAAGAAGAGGAATAAGAAGAAATTTTTTTTAAAATTTTTTTTTTTAATATATAGCCGTGTCCTCGATTCCTATTTTTTATGGTTTGCTGAATCCGACACCTCATACCTATATTGGACTCCAACACACGTAACCGTACCTGTGCAACATAGCTTTCAGCATCTATACTAGTGTTAATGACTAGAAAGTGAGACTAGGTGGATGCTCAAAACAGTATATGGACCTAACAATAAAACACCTTCAACTGGAGATGTGGGAAGAGTTGATAGGTTAGGAGCAAGTGGGACCTACTGTGGCATATAAAGAGAGATTTCAATGCAACTACATTCTTTAATGGGAAAAAGGATGCTGAAAAAGAGATGCAAGCATAAGAACCTTTAAATGAGATAATGGTCAGGAGTTAATTGATTTACCATTGAATGGGGACGTTATACATGGTCGAATAACCAAGAGAGGCTGGTTCTTTCAAAGTTGGATAGGGTTCTTGTTTCACAGGATAGGAAGGAGGATTTTGGTATGTGAAGGCAGATGACATTTCGAAATCCATTGTCAAATCATTGCTCAATTCAGCTTGACTGTGAAGAAACTGGTTCAATGCCTTTGAATTCCAAGGTAAGCCAAGTTTTATATTTTGTACAAAAGCATTACAAGAGGAATCCCACATGAATGAAGTTGTGGGTAAAACATACGCTTTGGATGCAAAGGGGGTGGAGTTGTTAGAGGAGGAAATGGTATTAAGAGTTTCTTTAAAATAGGAATACAAGAAAAGGTCAAGATTAAAAGAAATAAGCTGGTGATGAAATCAAGGGCATTTTAGTTGAAGGATGAGGATAAGAACTCTAATGTTTTCATTAAATGGAAAACACCGAAGGAAGAGTGGATACTGTCCATACATTGTAAGTTCGAAGAGAAGTGTTGGAAGATGGAGGAACTAAAAGGGTAATTGAAATGTATTATCAGAAACATCCTTAAGAAAAGAAGGTGTTTAGGCCACAACTTGAAGGAAGAGTTACCATGATATAATACATGGAAAAAGGCCCTAGAAGGCCCATTTCACCAGGATGGAGTAAAGAAAATGGGTATTAAGTGGAGAAAAATCACCCGGTCAGCTCGTCCTGGACTGTTTCAATTAGCATTAAACAAGAAATGTTGGCACATAGTGAAATTTGATCTTATGGAAGTATTGAACTTATTTCTTTAGTTATAAAAAGCATACATCTCTGACAAATAGAAAGAGACTAATCAAAAACAAAGATAATAAGGATCCATTCATGCATTCCCACAGAGAATCATGAGGTAAGAATAGATTTCTCACAGGAAAGAAAATGGAAAAAAGAGACGGCAAAAGGTAAGATAGACAGCAACCAACAAATTCTCATAAACAAACTCACTAGCAGCTAGTCTAGTAAGTACTCTGTTGTACTTAGGGTTCATATAACTAGCTTAACGGATCACAGGTTTTAGTCTTCAATTAGTGAACCCTGTTATACCAAGTCCAAGCCATCAATAAGGCTGTCAGATATCAAACAACTAACAAATCGGAAGTCATAAGGCAACTTTGAATTGAAGATATCAACAAGCAGTCATAGGGTTGATCCTCGAAGTCAATTGGTCAGCATACTGTATTGCAACAGTGTTCTCAAACGTTAAACCGTGAGGCAAGGCATTTTTTTTGAATAAAGCATGAAGCGCAAGCCTCAAGGAGTAAGGCTTAAGCCTTGCAAGCATGCATTTTTTTTTAATAGATATATACATAATATATAATACATATACCAACATTTATAAGAATATGTAAAAGGAGAGGACATAAATAATATAAAAAATTTAGAAGAGGAGTAAGGCTTAAGCCTCGCAAGCATGCATTTTTTTTAATAGATATATACATGATATATAATAAATATACCAACATTTATAAGAATATGCAAAAGGAGAGGACATAAATAATATAAAAAATTTAGAAGTGCATATTTGATTAGCCTTATCATGTTTCAAGAATCCAGCTATTACATACGTTTCCTAACTTCAAAATTTTGTTATATTAGGGATAAAATAAGTAAATTGAGGAAACAATGTCGTAATTAATGAAGAGGATAGCACTGACGAAAAAGAAGAGGGCGATTGAAGATTGGAGGAAAGGAGAATTAGTGAAGAGGATAGAGGCTAAGATTTTCGTATTTCAT
>JAUPMG010004707.1:0-30026 GCA_031762675.1 Pachysandra terminalis | reverse complement strand
GGGAATTGTGTTGTAATAAGGCCCAGCTGAGCGCCAGTTAGTTATTTCTTTTCATTTGTTATTGTATTATTTTCTTGTTTCCGCTACTCTGTGGTTGATGAATAAAATTGTATTTATTTCATTTGATCTTGGTTTTGTTAAGCTGATCCGCGGTCTAGAAATAGATCCCGAAGGTCGCGTCTCGTGATCCGTGCCATCCCACCAAGGGATCAGGGTTACGGGTTCGGGGCGTGACAATATCTATCTATATAATATATAATGGAATGAACCTTAAGGGAGGAGGCCTCTCAAGGATTCCCTCTCCAGTTCCACAATTTTCAGTATTTGGACTTTTTTTTTTTAAATTCAAAAAGTCATCAACCAATCAAAAGCAATCTTTTTTCTTTTTTTATTCTATTTAAATGCTCAAACGAGCACCTCATTTGTGTAGTCCAGTCCTCCTCTCAATCTCTTTGGTTTCTCTGTTTTACAGGTTTGCTCTATTTGTAATATATTTATCTACCTGATTTGTGCTTTTCATAAAATTTGAAGAAAGTGTTTGACTGATTGAAAAAGTAATGGGAAAGAAGTTAAAGAAGAAAAAATGAAACGGGAAAGAAAAGTGTCATGTGTTGTCCAATTTTGATTGGTTTCTAAATGCTGAAATTGAGTATTAGGAGTAGGAATGCTTGAGAGGCAATGAACATAAATAATAAAAAATAATCTTGCGCGTTGTACATTAAGAAATCACATCACTGCATTGCTAGTCTTCTGAAAGAAGGTAAACTTTGACAGCAAAGAAAATATAGTATTTTTTATAGATAGGCAATTTTGAGCATTTGAATAGATTTAAAAAGAAAAAAGATTGCTTTTGATTGATTGATGACTTTTTTAATTAAAAAAAAAGATCTAAATACTGAAATTTGAGGAATTGGAGAGGGGATGCCTTGAGAGGCCTCCTCCCTTAAGGTTCATTCTATTATATATTATATAGATTTTAATATATAAATTATGGGTTGCTACCTGATTTGTATGTAGATATCGTCCTGGCTCAAACGAGCACCTCATTTGTGTAGTCCAGTCCTCTTCTCAATCTCTCTGGTTTCTCTGTTTTACAAGTTTGCTCTATTTGTAATTTTTTTTACTGTATTTAATTTGTGAATAAAGATGGTTACGGGAATGGTGACGTTCTCTTTCCTCCGCTGATGCACAATAAGCGGAGAGAGCAGCTGAAGTGTCTCCGGTGGAAGCACAACCAACACCAACAACCAGACGATTCATCTTCGTCAACCGATTCACCTTACTAACCAAGACAGTCATCCCCAAATCCCTGAAACTACAAGTATGGCTAATACCACAATGTTTAAGCCACAAGTCGTTCATGCGTAGAAACTATTTGCCAAAATGCTCAGCCAAGAAAAGGTTCAAATTACCTTCATATGCACTAACAAATTCTATTTCAAAATATATATTTGGGTTGAGACATGGTAAAAGTATTCTAGATGAGAGACGTCTCATCGTCTCCTCTTTGGTGAGTCTTCTTCTTTGCATTTTCATGATCTACGTTATATGTTGGAGCCCTTTTGTGCTTTCTTTTGATTTTTGCTTTGAGCTCTTTTAATGGTGCTTGCAATGAGTCAATAGTAGGCTAAATGGTGCAGGTTTGAGATGTGTTCAGTTTCGGTTATGACTAAAGAGAAAAGCCAAAAGTATCGGCTGAATCAATGGAAGAATGGAGAAGGGAGACTTGAATGTGCGATGGGGATTGAGCTGGTCTGAAATCTTTCAAAAGAGAGAGAGTTCTCGCCCGTGTGCGAGTGAATGGAAGAGAAGAAGGGGATAGTTTTTTTTATTTCCATTTTCCTTTTTTTTTTTTATCTAGTATAGTGTGAGATGTCTTAGTTTTACATGTTAGCAAATAAGATATCTTCTTTTTCTTTCTTCTTAAATAAAGCAATGTTTGTGATTTTTTTGTTCTGTTAACCTGGTATAGTGATCTGATGACAGAGTCCAATTGACAAGACTGAAGTGGAAATCATATACAGCTTTGCAAAGGGTGTTCTCTAAGATTGCAGGTATTGAAAGTTGATTGCAGTTCTACTCATGCATCTATTCAATACTTTCTTCAATGTTAATAAATTTATCTACTGGTTGAATTTAACATATCCGATAAGTAGACTTAGTCAAAAGTATTTTAGAGACTACAATAATTCTTTAGTAATACTCATTCAGAACATGATCAAGTGCCGGCATAAGTGAATAGAACAACACTACATGCAGATGGTTGTTATTACTTTATTAAAGAATTCATTACAACTTTGATTGTTTTTGATCAAAGGACCTAACAGTGTTCAAATTGTTCAATATGAAAAAGTTCCGCACATTTTTGTTTGATGGATTTGGATTGTTGACGTTATTGTTGAAAGTACACAGACGTTTTACAAGTCTGTTTTTTTTTTTAATCTTCTTCCCTTCTTCCCCTCCACGCTTTCTCTCATTTCTTCTGTTTTTTTTTTTCCAGTCCGTTAAAGAAAGTGAGGCATCCATCTTGGGTCTAATTCTCTAGACCAACTTTCCCGCTACAATCATTCTTTCCGATTAGTTTATACTTATCAAGCTAAATACAACAATTAATAGCTGTTCTCTTTATGCAAGTCATATTAGTCTTTGATGTTTGGCTTTCAACATGCACACCTGTGTGAGTGTGTGTAAGAGAGGAAGCTTAAAAGTTTTTTTAATTCTGATGAGGCCAAGTTTTGCTTTTGGAGGTGTAGTTGTAAGGTTACATTGTAATGACACCAAGTACCCACTAACCCAAGAAGCCGCAAGAGACAAGAGCATTACTCAAGTTATCGAAGAAAAGCTCTTGAATACACCAATCTAATTGACCTCAAAGGAATGCAAAGCGCCATCACTCTCTATGGTTTTAGTTTAAAAGTTCTCTTAAGATTTCACTTTACTTATATTTTTCCCGTCCTAGGTTTTTTTTCTATAGCATCTTTTGGACAACGATAATTGTCTTGTTTGTCCAAGGATGGATAGCAATGATCTGATTCTCTTTATTGCACTTTCTCTATCTTTATCTCTATCTCCCTCTTTGCTTTATGTATTACTATAGATGATTTCTTTTAACTCCATCTTAACTAATGAATATACACAACACATCCTGCTTTAATTCAAGATTCCTAATTAGCTATGTTTTTAACATCTTTTGTATTAATTTATTTTAGTAGATTTCAGTTACCAATGACTCATATAGTTCCATTTTCTCTTGATGCAGGTTTTAAATTTCTAAATATGGTCTTTTGACCTTCAATCTGTAGTCCAAAAAGGAGTATTAAGTTCTCATGTTGTTAAGTTTACTTGAATTAAATGGAAATTGCATTTCTTTTGTCTCTAATTATACTATTTTCTCCAAATTATGTGAATTCTTAATTTCTTTTAAATTTCTTTGTTTTACTCTCTATTCGTGTTTCCTCTTAACCCTATTTATATTTCTGAATTTTTTTTTCTTTTAATAGAAACACAAGCCCAGAAGCCGTGTTCATCAAAGTACTGTATTGTGGAATCTGCCACACAGATGGGAAACCCAACCAAGTATTGTTAAATTTTGTATTGTCTGATTATAATAGCTTTCAATTATGTCTTTTTGGATATGTCTTAGTAAATTATAGATAACGAATAGGATTGTAAATAAAAATGACAAGAATATTGGTATTGATGACAATTAAAATCAAGAAGCCTTTGATTTAAGAAGTTATTTGATAATGATATTCAAAAACCTTTTCAAATTGTTAGATATCTATCATCGATTTATTCTTTTCGATTAATGGATATTAGGATGCTCTTTTAAGAATTTATATTATAAGTCAGCTTGATAAACTGTATTTGTATAGAGGCAACCCACGTCCATAGCACGTGGGGGGCAAAACTAGTTTAATTACTCGGATAAGTAAGAAGCTTGCCGGATGATAGTCAAAAACACGAAATCAAGCTAGTTGGTTTACTCTTATAAATGCAATTTTGCAGGGCTAGGCCCAACATCTAATGTCTGGACTGAAATTACCTAGGTCTGTAACCGAATGGATCGATAGACAGGCTTGGGACCTCTATACTATTGTTTGTTTACATTTATATCCTTGTGTTTTTGATATTTGTATCTATATCTTCTTTATTTATCATATGATTGTGTTCATACCCCTAATTACAAGTGTAATATCGGTTTGGTTCGGTTTAGTGGTCAAATGAAAACTAAACCAAATTACATTGCAATAAATCAAAAACCAAACAAAACCGAAGTAGAAACCCATTTAGAAAATTAAAAACCAAAATGAACTTCAATGAATAAAACCGAAAACCGAAACAAAACCAAAATAGAAACCAAAAATTCCGTTTTTTCAATTCAGTTTGATAAAATTAATGTTATTTTCTATAAAACACACACACACACACACACACACATATATATATATATATATACACACATAGACACTTCAGTTTTTCCGGTTCGGTTTAGCCGAAGCTTTAACAGTAAACCAAACCAAATTGATTAGGTTTTTTGTTTTCTAAACCATAACCAAACCAAAAATAAACAAACAAAGAAATAATAGACTATATTCCTAAATGTAGGAATATAGGCGTAAAAATATGATAATATAAGGGGATAAATGATAAAAAAAAACACCCTATAAAAGGATGTTATTGTCATTCAATACAAAGAAATAATAGACTAGATTGTGATATAATAATGAGGTTGAGAGTTCCTGCCAACTTTCCAATGGAAAAAATAACTGGTATACTGTAATGAGGGAAAGCATCCCAGTATATTAGTTTGATTTGTTTTCCAAATCTATAATGTCCAAACTCGGTTGACTAAACCAAACCAAGAACGTTTATTGCTGTTACGTCAACACAGATCCCCAATGGATTTCGGAATTTCAGAGCATTTATAAGAACGTACCAAAAGCATAATACAAAAACAAGAGCTCTGTGGATTAAAAATTGCAGTATGAAAGAGAGAAAATCAAGAACTTGACTCAAGAGAGCTGACACTACAAATTTGAGTTAGATTCACTTTCCATAAGCAGCAACCATTGCTCATCAGTTTAGTCTCTTCTTGTATTATAATATCCACATGCGATCTTGCAATTGACAATGCGGCAAATTAACAAGATTTATAATCACACCATTTCGCATTTCTATAATCCTGAAGAAACATTTACCTGTGCCGTCTTTTTGCATTTGACTGCTCGAAGAGATACCTACATGATGGAGAGGCAAATCAACATAAACTACGAAACACCAATCCCAATTTTGGGTGCATAAGATTTATTAAGTTTGAAATAAGTGCATCATGATTGATTAATTCCAAGTTATCGATTCAAATGGTTTAATATCAAGATTATATAAGGAACCTAAAGGAGATAAAAGATCAGCTAAAACATAAGATGTGTAAAGAAAAAAAGATAGATGAAGAGCACGAATCAAGCACACACAAACACAGTGATTTATGTGGAAAACCCTTCCGAGAAAAAACCACGGAGCAGCAGAGAATCCACTATAATCAAGAAAATAGGAATAGGGTACAAAGATCTCCCTCACCACTTCCCTACTCTCACCATAGCCTGTATACACCCTAATCCTCATAAATTAGGTTATGGCAACACCCTAGAGAGCAAAAGTACAAAATTGCCCTTAATAGAAAAGGCCCCAAAATAGATGTTAGTTCTAACGAATCAGGCTCCACACCTCAACAATCCCCCACAAGGAGACTGATTTAAAATACCCATCATAGTAGACTCCCTACAAACTCAAGCCACCATCTTCAAACTTGAAGATCAACAAAAGCTGAACATGACCTCAATTGTGACCACATTGGTCAACTCAAGTCACCATCTTCAATTGTGATCACATTGGTCAACATATCTATAGGATTTATGCTGGTGTGAATCTTCTCCAAACAAATCACCTTCTCCAAAAGTGAGCGTATGACGTGATATCTGATATCAATGTGCTTCATCCTTACATGAAAGGCTGAATTCTTTGCAAAATGAATTGCACTTTGACTATCAATAAAAAGCTTACAATTCTCTTGCCCCTTTCCCACTCAACTCTTTCAGTAAGAACAATAACCTCACAATCTCCTTGCAAGCTTCTGTAGCTGCCACATACTCTGCTTCAGTAGTCAAGAGAGCAACAATTTTTTGCAATCTTGAAACCCAATTGACTGTTGCACTACCCAAAGTAAACACATAACTAGTAATGCTCCTTCTGCCATCCAAGTCTCCTGCCGAGTCTGAGTCAACATATCCTTGTAGATTAATTTTTTAACCTTCATAGCATAGCGAAGAGTCTGCAGTACCTTTCAATTATCTCATGATCTACTTGACGGCTTCCCAATGATCCTTTCCTGGTTTATTCACAAACCAGATCACAACAACAACTGTGTGTGCAATGTCTGGTCTTGTGCAAACCATATCATACATAAGATTCCCTATTGCAAATGCATAGAGTACCTTCTTCATGTATTGCATTCCTTCAATTGTTGAAGCACATTGCTCTTTGGACAGTTTAAAGTGAACTGCTAGAGGAGTACTAACAAGTTTAGAACCATCCATATTGAATTTTTCCAGCACTTTCTCAGTGTACTAAGATTGAGACATTATTCAACTGTCTCTTAGATCTGTCTCTGCAGGTCTGCACACCAAGGTTTCGTTTTGCAACACCCAAATCCTTCATAGAGAGCTCTTTAGAGAGTTGCTCTTTCATCCTTGTTATCTCAACCATACTTAACCTGTAACAAGCATATCATTTACATATAGGAGTAGAATAATGTAAGAATCATCAAGCTTCTTGAAATAACAACAATGATCAGCATTACACTTGTTGTACCCATTACTAAACATGAAATTATCAAACCTGATATACCATTGTCTAGGAGCGCGTTTTAACCTATACAAACTCTTCCTGAGTTTGCTTACAACGTTCTCCTTACCCGGTACCATGTACCCTTATGGTTGCGTCATATATATATATATATATTTTTATCTAAGTTGTCATGAAGAAAAATTGTCTTAGCATCTAGCTGCTCTAGATGCAAGTCCTTTGTTGCCACAATACTCAGAACAGATCTGATGGTTGACATTTTCATAACAGGAGACAATATTACTGAATATCGATACCTGCCTTTTGTTGAAATCCCTTCACAACAAATCTGGCCTTCTATCTTTTAGACCCATCATTCTCTTCTTTAAGTCTATAAACCCACTTGTTTTCTAAGGCCCTTTTTCCTTTGGGTAACTTAACCAAGTCCCATGTTTTGTTTGATGAAAGGGAGTCCATCTTATCACTTATTGCAAACTCCCACTCATTCCTTGCTTTATCTTGCATGGCTTCCTCAAAACATTTAGGTTCGCCATTTTCAATTAGCAACAGATAATTAAGAGAGGACAAATACCGAGATGTAGTCTTTCTTTTAGTGAGCCTAGTTGACCTCCTTAAAACTTGAGTACGAGATGTATGAACTACTACCTCACTATTTTCATCTAATGGTTTTAATACTTCCCTTGGTGTATCTTCATCAAGTTTCATATATTTCTCATCTATTGGATTTTCTACCTTTGGCTTTTCCTTATACATGATATTTTCATTAAATATGACATCCTTGCTTCTAATGACTTTCTGATTTTCTGGGTCCCAAAATTGATAACCATAGTCATTAATGCCATATCCAATGAAAATGTATTTCCTAGACTTAAGATCTAGTTTGTTCCTTTCATCTGCATTAATATAAACATAAGAAATACACTCAAATACTCTCAAGTGTGTTAGGTTTACCTCTTTACTAATCCAAGCCTCTTCCGACAATCCAAAACAACTAAAGGTCCTCTGTTGATCAAGTATGTTACGGTATTGACTGCATCTACCAAAATGATTTAAGTAACCCAAGATCTATCCTCATGCTTCTGGCACGTTCAGTAATGGTTATGTTCATCTGCTCAGCAACACCATTATGTTGTGTCTTAGGAATCGTTTTCAGTCTTCTGATCCCATTCAGAGCACACCAGTCCTCAAATTCATTGCTACAATATTCTCCACCATTGTCTGGCTTGAGACATTTCAATTTCAAACCCGTTTCGTTCTCAACAAGAGCTTTCCATTTTCTAAACACACCATACATATGATTTTTGTTTCAGAAAATAAATCCATAATTTTCTAGTATTGTGGCATCAATGAAAGTGACAAAGTAACGAGAACCACCAAGAGAAGGTACCTGGGATGGTCCCCACACATCTATATGCACCGATTCCAATTTGTTGGGCTTTGGAGTTCTTTTGACTTTTGAGAAACTTACCTTTTTTTTGTTTGCTAAAGATGCAATCTTCACAAAATTCCATGTCTCCCTCTTTCAATCCTGATAGCTTGCCTACTGAGTGCATTACCTTCATGCCCTTTTCACTCATATGCTCAAGTCTGTGATGTCATGTGTTTGCATCCGCAGCTGTAGATGCAACTGAAATAGAATCGTTAGTCCCAGATACACGTAATAGTGTGCCATCTTTCTTACATTGTGCTATCATTACAACACCCCTAGTCATCTTCCACGAATCATCCCAGAAATTGGTGGTTGTTTCTGAGCCAACTGTCCAACATAAATTATTTTTTTCTTTAATTGAAGCACATATCTAACAGTCTTCAACTGTAGGGTAATTCCATTCTGCAAATTTATTTGTGCATCACCCTTTCCTTTGATGTAACAGGGTTCCCCATCTCCTAGGTAGACTTTCCTGAAGTCACCTTCTACATAATTCTGCAGAATTTCCATTTGATGAGTAGTATGTAAAGATGCACCAGAATCTACAATCCATACTTTGTATAACAAGAGACAGAATCATTATTATTATCATCAGAGAGGTTTATGGAGTCGTTACTTCCCTGTTTTTTTCTTTTGGGCTGATTTCCTTGGAGCTCTGCAGCCTCTCTTGAGATGCCCCTTCTTCCCGCAATTCCAACAACCTTGATCACTTCTTCCTTGAGGAGGTCTCGACCTACTGTTCCTTGATTTAAAGTAATCAGAATTTATGTTCCCTTTATTTAAAGTTCTGCCACTTCTACATTCAATGCATTGCCTGATGTTTCAACAGTTCCTGAATTCTTCCGACGAGCTTCTTCACTTAAAAGAACACCCGCAACATCATCATACTTCAAAGTACCCGAACCAAAAGAGTTGCTTACAGCCATTACCAGACCATCCCAGCTATCCAGTAATCTTGACAAAATCAATAGTCCTGATTTTGTCCTCAAAGCTTATTCCGACTGATTTCAACTGACTAGTAACAATATTTAACTTGTTTAAGTGCTCAGCCACACTACCACCATTCGACATCTTCATATTGAACAACCTTTTCATCAGAAAAACTTTGTTTGATGCAGATGGTTTTTCGTACATCTTGGATAAACCTGCCATTAAATCTGTTGCCGTCTTCTCTTTGAGATATTAAATGCCACAGATGGCGAAAGAGCGAATCTAATCAGGGCTTTCCTGTCCAGAATCTCCCAATCGTCATCTGTCATGTTTTCAGGTTTCTTCGACAGTCCTAGAGAACGAAAAAGATCCTTCTGATAGAGAACATCTTTGATTTACATCTTCTAGAATCCGAAGTTCGAACCATTGAACTTTTTGATTCTCACATTTTCTTCTTCAGCCATTGCTCCCACTCAACCAAGAGTTCTGATACCAGTTGTTAAGAAAGAAATATAAACAGAGATGAAGAACACAAATCAAGCACAAACAAACACAACGATTTACGTAAAAAACCTTTTCGAGAAAAAACCATGGAGCAAAAGAGAATCCACTATAATCAAGAAAATAGGAACTAGGTTACAAAAATCTCCCTCACCACTTACCTACTCTCACCATAAACTATATACACCCTAATCCTCATAAATTAGGTTATGGTAATACCTGGTCCTGGCACAGCAGTATCTAACTGTCCAACCACATTATCCTTACCATTTACCAATTCTGATATCCTATTTGTTTTAACAACTCGAAGAAATTAAGGGTGGTAGTCTAGAGGAAGAACGCAGGAAACAAAGAATCAAATGGCTAAGGTAATTTAAACAAAGATAATTTTATCTAAGAGGTAGTATATATTCATGCCACTGATTGGATGGTTCAGGTGATAAAAATGATCCCGAATTGTTTGGTCGAGCATGGTAAAATAATTTGGACCATGCCAGTTCTCACCATCAAAATAAGTTTTGTAAGACAGACAGAGAGCATGAAGTAGCAATCAGAATGCAAATTTTAACAAGATTCAAAATCCAAAAGAAAGATATTGGCTGACACTCGAATCATTGCCACCAAGTAGGGAAAAATATCAACCAACTGAACTGGAACGTGTTAGCACAAGCAATAGCTCTTCATCCCGAGGATATGATGATCTGTGTACAGTAATAATGTAATTTACTCTATTTTTGATAGAAGAGAAAGGAAAGATACATACTTGCCAGTATAGAAGCCTGCAGAATACCAAGCATTCAGAAGTACACTGAGATCTGTTTCAGAGTGTGTACTTTGTGCCACATCGCCTTCTGATAAACCTGAATCCTCTTTGCTCTCTCTCTCCTCTTTATCTGTTTCCAATAGAAAATATAGTTTAAATCATTAAACAAAACACTTTATGTGCAGCCCTATAGAATCTCCCTCATGCATTGGTACACCAAAAGAGCATGCAACAACAAGACACATACATACAATTTAATCTTCTTGAATTTTCTAAACTGTATAAAAAAGCACCGCAATCTGAATGTTCAATTAATTTCGGCAGAGACCAAAGTTTAAATATAGACCTATTTCAAAATAATATTGAGTTGGTTGATACCTCGAGGATGTATTTTTTCTGTTTATGACATAACAAAATTTTATAAATGCAAAGGATAAAAACAGTACATGATCAACCACAAAAAGTAGGGCCGTAAATAGGGCAGGTTGGACCTGGTTCTGATCAGTTCGAGCTCAACCCAATCTGAAATTAGTTGGCCAAAACTCAGCCCGGTCCGAATTGAACACAAAAATCATTGAGCCCAAACCCAACCCAAACATTACTTTTTCGAATCCAGGCTAGGATGCGGCTGGGGTTTCAAACCACATACAATTTCAGTCAATACTTACAAATGAACATAATCACTGGTGAAAATCACATTTTTATTCAAACGGAGTTAAACTCATCAATGCAAAACTGATTTAATAATAAAATAAGAGAGAAAATCAATTTAAGGACTAATTCCATGAAAGGGCTAAAAAAATTAATCTTACAACCACTATGGTAGAGGTTGAATTGGGAAAAATATTATTTATATACATATATCAAGTCTGTCCGAGCCGGGCTTTCAGACTGCACAAACCTCAACCTGAACACAGCCCAAATTCAACTTCAGGCCTAAAACCAAGCCCGGTGTGAACCCAAAGCCAAACTAACAGTTTGGGCTCTTCTAAGGATTGGACCGGGCAAATTTCAAGCAGGCTAGGCCAAATTTACAGCTTTAAAAAAACAAAATAGAGAAAAACCTGACCCCTGAAAGAGAAACTGCTCCATCCCCAAGAACTAATAGAAAGCAAGGGAAAAAATAAAATATAATAAAAATAAATCCCCACCATGAAAGAACAAGGCTACCCTACTAGCACTATCGTACCCATCCTCTTGAAATACCCATGAACATTTGTTCTTTTTGAACCCCTCTTTGGGCCAGCTAGACTATCGGCCAACTAGGCACCTCAATTAATCGGAAATTAATACTAGATACGATGCATCTGGCCAGCCAAACCAGATGAGCAAGTCTTCAAGAGCAGTCCATAGTTTGAAAACTTGAAAACTGGACTTGACTCAGAAATTTGCCGAATAGAGTTAACTAGAGAACTAAGCTCAAATATATATATATATATATAACTTGCAACTAAGCCAACACTAATTTTAATGAGCAATAAATATTAATTATTTGCATATAATAAATGTCATACAAGAAAATAATTATATTCGTTTAATGGACATTATTTTTTGTTTTTATTCATTAGCATAAAATAAGTTAAATTAACAAAGGGATTGTAAGCATTTACTTTGAGTTTTTCTAGGATATATGATGCTTTAAATAGCCTTCTCTATTTCTAGGGGGTGGAAGAGAGAGAGAGAGAGAGAGAGAGAGAGAGAGAGAGAGGGTGGAAGAGAGAGAGAGAGAGAGAGAGAGAGAGAAGATGCTTTAGAAAGCTTTTTATTTTTTGAGTTCTCAAGCACAGAGAGAGATACGGCTTAATACTTTCTTTGTTTTGAGTTTTTCTTAGAAATAGAAGAGTCCTTGAAAAATTCTCTATTTCTAGTTTTTTTAAGAAGAGAAAAGACTGTAGAAGATAAAGGGGAAGGAAGAACGAGGGAAGAGGAGCTTACATAGTTATAGGGGCAATAAAAAGAGCAATGAGGATGTGTCAATGGTGGATGGCGACTTAGCATCAAGTGAAAAGTAAAGAAGACTTTTGCCAAATACAAAATCTGAAACATTTGAAGACAAAAACTCTTCTTTCTCACCTTTCTTCTTGCAAAAACATATGAAACCCTTGAAAAAAATTTTCGATCGAGTGGTTTTTTGATATTTTGTTTTAAAAAAAGCGGTAATTTACAGATACCTCCCTTGAGGTATGCACAAAAAAAAAGCGGTAATTTACAGATACCTCCCTTGAGGTATGCACAAATTGCAAAGACCTCCCTTCACCCAAGTAGCATGCCAGCGTAAATTTCGCTATTTCGCCATTTGGTGGTACGAAATTTATCGGTGACATGTCGAAATGTAGCGAAGCATCGCTACATTTTGACATGTTGCCAAGATGGTGGAAATTTCGCATGTGTACACAGGTACGTGCGAAACTTAACTTCATTTCCCCCATTAAAAGGGGGAAATCGTGGAAATATCGCCAGATTTCGGTGACATCTGTACGAAACCTTCTCTCCCTTCACAAAATTTCGAAAAAAAAGGGTTTGAAAACCCTACTTTCTTGTGATTCTTCCTCTCTCTTGAGATTCTAAACACTATTAAACAATCTTTTTTAAGATTTAACCTTTTGGGGGCTTGTGGAGGACCGCTCTTGAGCCGACTTGAGGTAAATCTATTTTTTCATGTTTTGCATATAAAAAATTAATCAAATGACCTGAAATCATTATATGTTACGTAACAACACCCGATCTATCAATGGGAGTTGTTACTTTGATTTTTCGAAAAAAAACTTATATTTATTATTTTTTAACTCGAAAAATTAATTAGAAATCAAATAATATTATAAATATTTAACCAAATGGACTGAAATAAATATATGTTGTGTAACAACACCCGATCTATCGATGGGTGTCGTTACTTTGATTTTTCTTTAAAACTTTATATTTATTTATTTTTTATTTCAAAAAAACTAAATAAAAATTACATATTATTATAAAAAAATGTATATATTGTGCATAACTACTCCAAATTTATTCAGAAAAATCAGTGATAAAAATTTAGTTGATTTATTCAATTTCTATAATAAAAACTTTAGTTCATTTATTTTTTTAAATAAGCACTATTTTATCTGAAATTTCAATATATATATATATATGAAAAATATGAAAAAAGTATTTAAAAGCTATAAAAATTAGAGAATATTACTAAACTATTAATGATAGATTACTTATCAAATTTAGTTAATAATTAACACTATAAATATTATAAAATTAAAATATTAAAAAATATTATTTTTCTAATTTATTCAAAAAATACAGAGATGTTAAAAAAGCTTAGTGGTCCATTACTCAATGAGTAATTGGCCATTAATTAACTATATCAGTATTTTAATGCATATATATTAAAAAAATAGTAAAAAAATTATAAAAATATAAGAAATATAATTAAAATATTGAAAAATAAGAAATTGTTAGAAACGTTGACTTATATTCTCACTTCTCACACTTTCCTTTTGCTTCTTGTTGTGCTTGTTACAACTTATGTGATTGTTTCTTATTTGGGACTTGGGAGGAGATATCTGATATGGCGGGCTGGAGGACATATATTGATTGGAGCCATGGCACGCCATGGAAAGGTGACAAAAGCAAATCAATTTGCAATTATTGTCACCAGATTATTAAGAGCAGGGGGTGTCCAGAATAAAATATCTGGCACATGGATATAAAAATGTCAGTAATTGTCCTAATGTGTCCTCTGAGGTGAGGAAGATGATGAAGGTCCACTTAAAGGGAGTAGAACCAGTAATGAAGAGAGGTGGGATAGACAGGAGGTGAGGGGAAGATTGGCGCAACCCATGCATCCTCCCGCCACTGCAGAGGAGGATGATGACATCGTTTACCCTCCTAATTATATCACAGGTGTAGATAGAGTGAGCCATAGAACTGCATGGCGTGCCTCTTTACAATCTGATTAGGAGAGAAGAGAGGCTGAGAGATACGGGTTTCATGGGGGAGACTCTTCAGGAGCTGGGCCCTTAGGATCTGGTGCTGGGCCCACAGGCCCCGCAGATACATTCAGACGATCCCAGAGTATCAAGATGCCACAGCCACCCTTTGAACCTTCATTGTACAAATCTAAAGATGGCAAGCAGAAGAGGTTAAATGATGTATGGAGTGGAGGTAATGTGAGGGAGAAGATGAAAAAATATATTTCAAAGTTCTTCATTTTCAGCCACATTCCAACTAATGCAGTGACCTCTCCTCATTTTAAGAACATGATAGATGTTCTCCAGGAGAGGAGTGGTGCCCCCCACCCCAATGAGATTATGGGGAAATACTTAGATAAGAAGGAGAGAGAAATCAGATAATACATTGACAGTTTGAGGCCACACTGAAAGGTGTTTGGAGTGACTATTATGGCTGAAAGATGGATGAGACCCACGAGGTTATCTATTATTAACTTTATGGTCTATTGTAAGGGACGAGCAGTGTTTATGAAATCAATGGATCCATCTGATGAAAAAAATAAAGGATGCAAAGTACATTGCTGGTCTTATGAGAGATGTTATTAAAGAGGTGGGTTGGAATAACGTTAAACAGATAGTCACAGATAATGTGAGCAATTATGTGAAGGCAGGTCGGATGATGCAGCCGAAATACAACTTGTATTGGACCCCATGTACTGCTCATTGCATATATTTGATACCGGAGGCCATTGCACGCCGACTGTCAGTATCGAGTGTGTTAGACGATGCCCGGATGTTGACGACATTTATATATAATCATGCTTACGCCCATGCAAAGATGAGAAAGATATGTGGTGGTGACATATTCAGATCGGGTATTACACGTTTTGCCACCAACTACATTGCATTGGAGAGCATCTTAGGACAGAGGATAGGATTGAAGGCACTTTTCACTGGACAATCTTGGAATAGTTATCCTCTGAGTCGTACTGATGTTTGCAGAAGAGTAGAGGATATTGTTCTAGCTCATGCATTTTGGGATAAGGTCCGCGATTTTGTGGGTACGTTGGAGTCCATTTATCGAGTATTAAGGGCAATAGATATGGATGCATATCCTACCATGGGTTTCATATATGAGTCCTTGAGGAATATGAAGGAGCAGATTAAGGTTGCTGCCCCAAAACCATACAGTTGAAGAAAGCCCAGCCCATTCAACTCCATAAAACCCAGGTATTAAGAAGAGGGGAACTGGCACCTTATAACCAGAACAGACAGGGCAAAGCCAGGCGATGTGGGACACATTCCAACACACTCCCCTGGACCACAATAGCCGGACAACACCGGACAACAAACCCAACCAAGCTCTGATACCAAGTTGAAGAAAGCCCAGCCCATTCAACTCCTTAAAACCCAGGTATTAAGAAGAGGGGAATTGTCACCTTATAACTAGCACAGACGGGGATAAGCCAGGTGATGTGGGACACATTCCAACACATACAAATGGGTCCATACGATTATTGATGATCGTTGGTACAAGACATTGGGACATCCTCTCCAATCTTCACAGCACAGGTCAGTGAGTTTTATTATTATTGGCAATTTCTAAAGTTTAATGAGTACTTCTAATTTTTAATTTTTGCTAATCATTTTTTTTTTGTTTCTTTTTCATGGACCCCAACATACTTCTTGAATCCCAAGTATCACTACACTCATCGATTGGGGATCGAGACCCGAGTTGCTTGACGTTGTGCATGAAGTATATGAAAAGTTGGAACCTGATTCGATGAGGAAAGGGTCAGTTTGGAAATGAGGTAAAAAATCTATTTAGAACCTTGGTAACTAGTTTTTTCTAATCTAACATACTAGTACGAAATAGTAAATACTAACACCTGGGTTTCTATTCAACTTGATAGCTTCTAATGTTCAGAGATGCGATTGGTTCATTTGGTCGGCAATCGGCTATCAAGTCGAGGGTAGGATGATGTCATGTAAGTAACTTAAAATGGTTTTTACATTTACTTTACTTTAGTGATTTTGTGTATGTACTAAGTAAAGTGCTAACACAAACAAAACATTTCACAGGTGAGTGGTGGTCGATGTTTGGCGTTGATGCACCTACACTTTGAATGTTAGCCGCCCGAATCCTTGCGCAAACAGCATTATCTTTGGCTTGTGAGAGGAAGTGGAGCACCTTTTCCCTCATCCACACAAAGCAGAGGAACCGTTTGGCCTATGAGAAGTTGCAGAAGCTCGAATATGAAGTTGAGGATGAGGCAGCTTGAGATTGAAGCAGAGAATATCATGCCAAAGGATCCATCAGATGCTATGTTCAATGCTGAAGTTAATGAGCAGGACCCCTTCGTAGAGTGGGTCATGTACAATGTTGAGCTTGATCAGCCCGACGATCGGCCCAGTCCTAAGATTTCTAGAGCTGCTGTAGAGGCCAGGATCGACGTTCATGTTGTGATTAGGGGTGGCAATTTAAGCCCGGCCTGTTGGGCCCGCCCAAATTTTTGGCCTGCAGGCTTGCTAAGCCTGGTTTTATAGAAGCCCGAAGTATTTAGGACTGGGCTTGGGTTAGGCATGTATAAGCCTGGCTCGTCCTGGCCCGGCCCAATTTTAATTACCATGCATTTATTTTACTACAAGCATGTACTTTTTATTGAAAGTGTGAAGAATATGTGACAACATCTTGTGTTGTAGCTTAGTGGTGAGAATGCCACTTTATTCTTGTGAATGTTTGGGTTCAATTCTTGCCATCAGCACAACTTGTAAGAATTTTTTATTAATAAGAAACGGGCTTAATCGGGCGGGCTTGGGATTCATTCTTAGGCCCGAAAACCTAGCCGGGCCGGGCCGGGCTTAGGCATGTAGAAAAACCCTAATAACCTATGTAAAGCCTAGCCCGGCTCGCCAAATTGCCAGCCCTAGCTGCGATGGAGGAGGTAGGGGCAGCTGAGCGGAAACTCATTTGATAGAGCGATGATTATTATCCCTCCATTACGGGCGGTGAGGCAGACGCAAACTCTGACAGTTGATGTGGTGGCTGAGCATTAACAATCAAGATAGAGTACATCTACGAGTGGAGAGACGGCCTTAGGAGGTGGTGATGATGGAGATGATGATGACGACGATGATGATGAGTAGGGAGGTGGGGTAGGGGTAGTGCTCCTAGTGGACCTAGTCGAGTGGACAGTCTGGACCTACTAGCTCTGGTATTGGGAGTAGGGGTACTGCTACAAGGTCTCAAAATCAGAGTCAGAGGCCGACTCACATTAGTAGGGAGCGTGGTCATGGACATGGTCATGGTGCGGCCCCCTCTACAGAGCAAGAGCCCGTTAAGACCACGCCGTATCATTTCTAGTGCAAGGAAAAGGGGAAGAAGCAGATGGGTGCACAGGATGAAGCATCCTTATCTCACAGCTTCGGGTCCATGGATGTTGGATGTGAGTAGCAGGGTTCATCATCTACTGCATCTTACAGAGGACCTAGACATGACATCATCACGAAGTTGGAGGCCATTATCTATACATGCTTTCACAGTAAGGCTCTGAGAGCTATGGTTCATAGAGAGGACAGGAGTCAGGATCGTATGTGTATGGCGATGGGGTTGTGCCACAGGGATATGGACAGGTCCAGGACTAGTACCCACATGTTGGAGAGGGACATGGATATGATCAGGGATTCTTTCCAGAGAACCCACCATTCCCATCAGGATATGATCCTAATGTATATCCCTATGGCCCTTATCCACCACCATCTATGCCCGTTTAGGCTGTCACCATATCCGTCACCTACCAAAGGAGTATGAGAGATATGTCAGAAAGTATACGGACTGGTATCATCATACCATTATGTTGAGTCCATGTATGGTCATAGGCATGGGGGTGGGGACGACAGGGGGAGATGACTTTGAGCAAGCTAGGCACTCGTTATGGTTGTGAATTGTCAATTGTGATAGGTTTGATGATGGTTATTGAATGTTTCGGATTCAGACTTTGGGTTGTACTTGACTACTTATGATTGTGATTGTGACATTATGATATCATTTATGGAGTTATTTGACATTTAGACCTTTTATTTTAATTTCATTCTATATATATGCATGGCTTGTCGGCGCTTTGTTTCACATGTGGAGTGGTAGGGCATGCTTCTTCTGAATGTCCACAAAGAAGAGTGCACTTAGTTGAAGTTGATGATGGGGATGAGGAGTACCTGGAGCCAATTATGACCAGTAAGATGATGATGAAGAGGTATATATTATGCAAGTGCAAGGTGAGAGTTTGGTGGTCCAAAGGGTGATGACAACATCTAAAGTTGAGGAAGTTGAAGATTGGAGGCGACGTAACATTATCCGCACACGTGTCATATGTATAGGAAAAGTATGCATTGTGATTTTAGATGGTGGCAGCGGTGAGAATATAGTTTCTAAAAGAGGCCGTGGACAAGCTGAAGATGCCAATTCAGAAGCATCCACATCCTTACAAAGTGGTTGGACTCCAACGAGGTAATGAAGTTCCCGTCACTACTTGTTGCTTAGTTCAGTTCAATATGGGTGATAAGCATAAGGATGAGGTGTGATGTGGGGATGCATGTTATATCCTATTAGAGAGGCCTTGGTTCTATGACCATGACATGATCCATCTTACTAAAGGCAACACATATTCATTCAGGAAAGAGGGTAACTTTTCATCATAAGAAGGAAGATCTATCCAATACTCCTACGAATAGCAAGATTATAGGCTTACTTACAACTCGTAAATTTAATAAAGAATATCAAGAAAGCGGAATTGTTTATGTGCTGGTTGGGAGGACCGTGGAGGAGAAATTATTTTTTTTTTGAATTGTAGGACCGTGGAGGAGAAAATTGAAGACAACAAATATCATTTGAGGTTCCGAATTTGTTGAAGGAATTTGCTGACCTGGTAAGTGAAGATTTACCCAGGGGTTACCACAATGCGGAGCATAAAACATGAAATTGATTTGGTCCAGGGTGCTGCTTTACCAAACCAGGCAGCATATCGGATGCCACCAAATCACCGATTGAGATGAAAAGATGAGTAGAAGAGTTAATTGCAAAAGATTGGCATGTGAAAGCAAGAGCCTATGTGCTGTACCTGCTTTGCTTACACCAAGAAAGGATGGTTTGTGGAGAATGTGTGGACAGCCATGCAATAAACAAGATAACTGTCACGTACAAGATTTCAATTCCAAGGTTGGACAACATGATGGACATGGTAGTTGGTTCCAAGGTATTCTCCAAGATTGACTTGTGCAACAGGTATCACCAAATCAGGCTCCGAAGTGGTGATGAGTAGAAGAGAGCATTCAAGACACCGTATGGCAAGGTTCTAAATTTCGATATCGCCAGAAATTTTGGTGAAATGTCACCGGCATGGTGGAAAATTTCGCCAAGTTGGAGAAAAGTGGGAATTTATAGTAAACAAGGGAATTTTGAACATAGCATCTAATGGATCCTTCGGTATGATATTACCGGCTTCAATCTCAAGCTGCCTCGTCCTCAACCTGATATTATAATGACAAAATACAAGCTTCTGCAACTTCTGATAGGCCAAACGGTTCCTCTGCTTTGCGTGGATGAGGGCAAAGGTGCTCCAATTCCTCTTGCAAGCTGAACATGATGCTGTTTGCGCAAGGATTCGGGCAGCTAACATCCGAAGTGTAGGTGCATCAACGCCATACATCGACCACCACTCACCTGTGAATTGTTTTGTTTGTGTTACTTAGTACATACTGCATACTACATAAACTAAAGTAAACTTGGTAAAGTAAATGTAAAAACCATTTTAAGCTACTTACATGGCATCATCTTACTCCTCGACTTGATAGCCGACTGCCGACCAAATGAACCAATCACATCTCTGAACATTAGAAGCTATCAACCAATCCCAAGTATTAGTATTTAACTATTTACATCAGACATAATAGTCACTCCAAATTCCTCCCAATGTGGCCTCAAACTGTCAATGTATTCTCTGATATCTCTCTCCTCATCATCTAAGTATTTCCCCATAATCTCGTGGGGTTGGGGGGCACCACTCCTCTCCCGGACTCCTGGAAAACATCTATCGTGTTCTTAAAATGAGGAGAGGTCACTGCATTTGCTGGAATATGGCTGAAAATGAAGAACCTTGAAATAAATTTTCCTATCTTCTCCCTCATATTACCTCCACTCCACATATCCTTTAACCTATTCTGTTTGCCATCTTTAGATTTATACAACGAAGGGTCAATGGGTGGCTCTGGCATTCTGACACTCTGGGATCGCCTGAACATATTTGGGATTGTGCCTGTCCTAGCACCAAATCCTGAAGACCCAGCTCCTAATCCTGAAGCTGGAGCTGAAGGCCCAGCTCTTGAAGAGCCTCCCCCACGAAACCCATATATCTCGGCCTCTCCCCTCTCCCAATCAGATTGTATAGAGGCACGCCATGCAGCTCTATAGCTCGCTCCATCTGCATATGTGATACACTCAGCAGGGTAAGTGATGTCGTCATCCTCCTCTGTAATGGCGGGAGGATGCATGGGTTGCGCCAATCTCCTCCTCACTTCCTCCTGTCTATAGCGCTTCTCTTCTCTACTGGTAGCTGCTCCATCAAAGTGGGTCTTCATCATCTTCCTCACCTCAAAGGGCACATTAGCACAATTACTGACATTTTTATATCCATGTGCCAGATGTTGTTTTAATCTGGACACCCCCCGCCCTTAATAATTTGGTGACAATAATTGCAAACTGATTTGCTTTGTCACCCTCCAATGGCGTGTCATGGCTCCAACCAATATCCGTCCTCCGAGCCCCGGCTGCCATTTCAGATATCTCCTCCCAAGTCCTAAGACTACTAATTTCCAATTTCCAAATAAGAAACAAACTTGTAAGTAATAACAAGTACAAGAAGAAAAAGGGAAGTGTGAGAACTAAGAAGTGAGAGCATAAATAAGTCAACATTTAAGAATTTCTTATTTTTTAATATTTTAATTATAATTTTTAATAATATTTTACTATTTTATTAATTTTTATGCATTAAAATACAATAGAGTTAATTAATGGCCAATTACTCATTGAGTAATGGACCGCTAAGCTTTTTTTAACATCTCTGTAGGTTTTGAATAATTTAAAAATATAATTTTTTTTAATATTATTTAATTTTATAATATTTATAGGGTTGATTATTTACTAAATTTGATGAGTAATTCATGAATAGTTCACTAATACTCTTTAATTTTTATAGTTTTAAAATACTTTTAGTAATTTATTTTAATTTCAGATAAAGTATTAATTATTTAAAAAATACATGAACTAAATTTTTTATCATTGAAAATTTAATAAATCATTTGAATTTTTATCGCTCATTTTTCTAAATAAATTTGGAGTATTTATGCATGATAGATATATTTTTTTATAATAATATGTAATTTTTAATTAGTTTTTTTGAAATAAAAAAATAAAAAAATAAAAAAGTTTGAAGAAAAATCAGAGTAACGACACCCATCGATAGATCGGGTGTTGTTACACAACATATATTTATTTCAGATGATTTGGTTAAATTTTTATGATAATATCTAATTTTTAATTAATTTTTCGAGTAAAAAAATATAATAAATATAAATGTTTTTCGAAAAATCAAAGTAACAATACCCATTGATAGATCGGGTGTTGTTACATATCATATAATGATTTGAAGTCATTTGATTAACTTTTTTATGCAAAACATGAAAAAAATAGATTTACCTCAAGTCGGCTCAAGAACGGTCATCCAACAAGCTACCCGAAACTTAAATCTTGAAGAAGATTCTTCAAAAGTGTTTAAAATCTCAAGAGAATGGAAGAAATTAGGTGTTCTACCCCCTTTTGTTCAAAAATTTGGGGAGAGGGATCTGTTGTCGTGGATATGTCGCCGAGATATGGCGACATTTCCACAATCTCGTTGGCATCTAGGTGACATATAGCGACATGTCGCTATATTTCGGCAACATGTCACCGAGATGGTGGAAAAGGGGGAATTCAGCGAATTCTCCCTAGATTTTGTACCACCATCTCCAAAATTAGCGACATTTCGCTGGCATGCCGGTGAAATTTAAAACCTTGCCGTATGGCTTATACGAGTGAATCGTGATGCCTTTTGGCTTGTCTATTGCCCCTAGTACATTTATGTGAGTCATGACTGAGGTACTTCACCCTTTCTTGAGTTCTTTTATAGTAGTATATTTTGATGGTATTTTGATTTATAGCAGCAGTGAGAGTGAGCACTTGCGCCACTTACGCCAAGTCATGGGGGTTCTTCACAAGGAGAAGCTCTATGTTAATTTGAAGAAATGCTCCTTCCTATGCGACCATGTAGTGTTTTGAGGATATATCTTTTCAGTAAATGGATTGAAACCTGATCCAGAGAAGGTGAAAGCAGTCAGAATGTCCTACACCTCAGTCCATAAGATATGTTGGAAGCTTCCATGGGTTGGCTTCTTTCTAATAGGAGGTTTGCAATTTTAGCTCAATTATGAATCCAATTACTAAATGCTTGAAGGGTACAACTTTTGTATGGTCCAAGGCTGCAGATAAAGCTTTCCATCAGATCAAGACTGCCATGAGTGAAGCTCCAGTTTTAGTGCTACCAGACTTTGATAAACTCTTTGTTGTTGAGTGTGATGCATCCCATGTGGGAATAGGAGCTGTTCCTGGCCAAGATGGAATACCCGTTGCTTTCTTTAGTGAAAAGTTAACAGATTTCAAGAGACTTTACTCCATCTAAGACATAGAATTCTATGCTTTAGTGCTTGCTATACAACATTGGCAGCATTATCTAGCGCATCTGAGAGTTTGTTGTGTCTTCTGACCATGAATCACTTAAGTACCTGAATTCTCAAAAGAAACTCAGTCCAAGACATGCATTGTGAAGCTCTGATCTTCAAGAGTTCACATTTTCATTGAGACACAAGTCAGGAGAATTGAACAAGGTGGCTGATGCAATGAGTAGACGTTCTTTGGTTCTAACCACTATGTTACTCAAGTTATAGAGCTTGAAGAAATGGAAATCAGTATGCAAGTGATCCATATTTCAGTAATGTGCTTAAGGAGCTGAAAAATCCAGTAGGAGGTTTGGATACTATTTTTGCTGTCCATGATGGATACTGATTCAAGGGTAACCAATTGTGTTTTCATGAAGGATCCCTACATAAACAAATGGTAAGGGAGCAGCATGGAGGTGCTTTGGGTGGTCATTTTGGTAGGGATAAGACATTAGAAATGGTAAATGATCACTATTATTGGCCAAGGATGAACCGGGATGTTGAAAGATTGGTGAAACGTTGCAAAACATGTCAACTAGCTAAGGGGCAATCTCAAAATAGAGGTTTATATGCGCCATTACCTATTCCTATTTCACCATGGGATTGTCTTAGTATGGACTATGTGTTGGGACTTCCAATGACAACTTGTGGCCACGATTCCATATTTTTGGTAGTGGACGGTTTTTCTAAGATGGCACTTGTTATTCCATGTTCGAAGTCATCTGACGCTTCTCATGTGACAGAATTGTTCGTTAAAGAGGTGGTTTGTTTGCATGGGGTTCCCAATTCTATTGCTTCTGATCAGGATGTTATGTTTGTGGGGCACTTTTGGCGTACTTTGTGGAAAAAATTAGGCACTAAGTTACAATATCCCAGCACTTGTCATCAACAAACTGATGGGCAAACGGAAGTTGTGAATCGGAGTCTTGAAAATTTACTAAGATGTATAGTTGGAGACTATGTGAAGACATGGGATAATGTTCTATCTCAACCTGCGTTTGCTTATAATAATTCAATCAATCGCAACACAAATAAGACACCTTTTGAGGTTGCTTATGGGCACAAACCACATGTCCTAGATCTTGTTCCATTGCCACCAGATGCACGAACAAGTGAAGATGCAGAAGCTTATGCTAACCACATTAATAAGATTGGACCGTGCAAGATTCTAAAGAAGATTAGCTCTAATGCTGTAGTGAGCTTCCTGATGATTTACAAATTAGTCCCATCTTCAATGTTTCAGATTTATATGATTGTCATGGGTTCGATGGAATTGAAGATCAGCCAATTGCTCATGAATGGATTAGTCAAATGCCAAAGAAGCCAAGGGAGGTCGTTAAAGATGTGCTGTACATGAAGGAAGTTCGTTCTCGAAGAGGTAACCAGTACTGAAATTTCCTAATCAAGTGGCTAGGCAAACCTTCAAGCAACAGCACTTGGACTTCAAAGAAGACTTTCAGCGCCTTGATCCAGCAATCTATGCTCAATATGTCCAAGTTTTCTCGTCGGGGCCGAGTTCTCTCCAACCTGAAGGGGTTGATGTAAGAGCATCCCTTTTAATATAGGCCATTAATGTAGTGTTACTGTGGCACACTACTGTAGCAGATAATGTTCCCATTACAACAGCTGTTACTGTTCACGGTACTGTAGCGGTACCGTTCACGGTGTTTCGTTTTCTTAGTTTATGAGGGTATTTCAGTCTTTTTATATATTTCTACTTAAGTTATAATGTAAGGCAGAGGTTAGAAATTTCTGAAGGTCGAGATTTAATGTTATTAGGGTTAGTAGGTTGTATAAGCAACTTTTTTAGATATTGTAAACAGTTTTTATCATAGTCTAGTTTATTATTAAAGAAAGAAGACCTTGTTTCTGGCTGCAAAGACCAATTGATTTATTCTCTATTGCTCTCTATTTGTTTCTTTTCATCTCTACCCACAATCAGATTGGATCCTCGTTGATTCAAGTAATCTTTCTCGGTGTCAACTAGAGGTTCATAAAATGAATTAGATCATGAATCTAAAAGTAAAGGAACTTCCATGGCCCTCTAGCCTTCTCTGTACTCACCAATGAAACGTTTAGGATTCATTTTATTTTTAGTAACTTTAAGAGTAACCAACCCCAACGAGTTGGAATAAAGTATTTTATTGATTTTCTAGTTTTGATGTAGAAATAGTAATTCTAGCTTTTTGACGATAGTTGTTTATGGTCAATTGCCCAACAAAGCAACAAGTCAACAACTAGTAACGCGTTATCATTTTTCCCTCCCGTTTCTGCTTCTTTTTTGCTTCTAGTTCCACCACATCCACTACAATTCTAATTTGGCATCAAATAAGAGTTCATATTAAGGGATTACTTGTCATGCAACCCTGGATCCTAGTTTTTCTTTCTTTTTGGCTTCCTGATTACTTCCCCCTATTTTTATCTCATCCTCACTTTTTAAAGTTACTAGTTTAGAATCAAAAGAGGAAATCACAAGCTCATGATCACTATCACCATCCCCCAGAGGTGCAACATCATTGGCCCCCATAAGTAAACTTAAAGGTGTATTTATAGATGGGATTGGTTTTCCTCATTAGAGATCGAACTCAGAATAGATGTTGATTTTGCAAAATCCATCAACAAGATTTCAGGGAGTTCTAGAAGCCTCAAAATAAAATTTTCAAATAATACTGATAAGCCTAGTTTCTACTGATGCAATACTATTTACAAGATAATTTTATATCTTATTATGAAATGCATTGGATTCAACTAGCTAATTTGTGGCATTGCAACGCTTATTAGTATCATGCCCTCATTGGAGAGATTCAAATCGTGCAAGGGAGATATATGATCTATCACATGTCTACACAAAATAGTTAAAGATGAATATACAGATAGAATAAAACAGATATGACATAAGGAAAAGGTGGAAAAATAAAGCATTGAAACCCTTAAGCAGCATGAATTGATATCTATAACTCTAAGGTGCACACAAGGTGAGCTACATTCAGTCTATGGACAGCATTAACAGTACAATATGTGGCATACATGCATGGGATTTACCACCCAGTTGATCTCCTAGGTCATTAACAGTTGATCCAACCATTTCAACAATTGACTCTCTTGTAATGTTGCCTATCCTTCTGACGAATCTGACTATCCAAGGAATAGAGTTAGATGGTTAGATCTTTCAGTCAATTTTTGATCTAAAGATTTCCTTGGTAGGACTGAGCAGCTTTTAACCCCCTGATGCAAACATGTAATGTAAATGCTCTGCATTTGAGAATCTGTTGTAACGATAAACCTAATACTACCAGATATTCCACCATTAATCACTACAAGAAAAGCTTTACTCACCTTCATAAACATTAGAAGTACCAGAAGTTTTCATCTTCATGGAACAAATTGCTCTTTCTGCAGTTTTCATTGCTGTTTTAACAACACCATCATCTTCAAGAGAGTTCAGTTTTCCAGCATCAGTGCCAGCTTTATCGTCACAAGCCCCACCAAAGGCACAAGCAGGCATCGAAGGACATGGAACTACCGTACAATGACAAGCATATGGGCAACAAGATAGCACTGTAGGGTGGGGTTCTTGGTTTGTAGGGACTGGAAGTTCTGAAGCAGAACAGATACCTGACTGTGCATAATAGCCAGAAAATTCACCTGAACATTGGTTATCCCAGTAACCCATTTGATGCAGTTGTTGTAGAACTTTTTGCCTCTGCTCCTCAAGTTCATAATATTGGTTAATTAATTGTGTATAGCCATCAAGGGCTTCTTTTGTGTTGAGACTATGTGATGAAGGAATAGATGGTTCAAGTGAACACGACTCCACACGGTTATTTTCTCTAAGTAGTGAAATATCACTAGTTCCTCCCATATCTGTTGCAATATTTGGTGAAATATTGTTTTCGGCATCCGTTTCCACTTGTCTTTGCGCAAAGGACAGTTGGAAACACAAAAGTTAGTAGAGAACAATATAACTTGAATACAAAAAGGAATACACAAGAATACTGCCCATTAAACTGATTGAACATTGAGAAGGTAAAGGCTGTATATTGGATTGATGGTATATTTTATACATTTGTTCTATATTTAATGCAGTTTTAGAAAAAAAAAATACTAACATTTTTATTCAAAATTATCTGAAATACAAAAATTTCATCTGACGTAAATGGACAATGACATTTCAGATACTGCTGCCAGAAACAAAATTTCAAACCGTGCCCATTGTGCTTAACATTTTAACTACTTCGACAGTTCCAGAAACAAAATTTCAAACCGTGCCCATTATGCTTAACATTTTAACTACTTTGACAGTTCTAAAAGTTCCAAGTACTACATCAAATATCCTGATAGATAGCCCATGTTTGTACGAATCTATTAATTTAGGCCTAGCGCTTTTTTCCCTACAATACAAATTACCATTTAGCAAAATTTATTAAGCCCCTTTCTAAGCAAGCAGTCCTAATCCTTCTGTGGGCCAGATCATTTTGTGTTAACACCACCACATAATGCTTTGGCACCACAATCTGTTACACAATTCTCATTTCAGTACTTTGGTTTCCAGTAATAAATCAGCACACCCTCACTATTTGATACAGTCGAAGGAAAGTCAACAACAAGAGTTCCTCAAATAGTCCTACTCAACTCTTTAATGAACCCCCAAAATATGAAGCCCCAACTCATCTCATTCATCAAATGCTAAAGCATCCTCTTGGATCAAACCCTTGGGGCAGGGAAAAGTTTGACCTCACAGAGTTGCAGTATTATTCATATGTAGGACCAATAGTTGACATTTAGCTACTCTAACCCTCTTTTGCAGGCAAAAGCAATTCAGAATGTGGGTAAACTATCATGCTTCAGTTTATAAGAATGTGTGCGAGAGAAACACTGGCCTCAATATCATAATGACATGGGAAATCATCACAAATATCCATAGAACACATGTAACATAAAAATCAACCCTTATAATTTCCCAATCTAACATTGACATGGTGTAACACCCTGAAACTTTCTGCACATTGGCACACACTTTTAGGATTTTTATTGCTATTTATTACTATTTTATTTGTCCTATATTTAATATACATATTAATACATATGCATATTTAAATCTGATTGGTGCTTGTGTAAACTTGAACTGTACACTAGCACAACTAAATCATTAACTTTAAATGATGTTATATTTAATATGCATATTTAAATCTGATTGGTGCTTGTGTAAACTTGAACTGTATACTAGCACACATTATGATGGATGGCCTAGATCATATTTGATTGAATGAAGGGTTGAGATTTGTCAATTATTCATCCATTATATAAATAGGAACTTTTACCAAATTAGGGCTGGAAACCCTTATTGGCATAGCCTAGAAGAGTAGAGAAGTGAAAAGGGAGAAGAGAAGTGAGGAAGAAGGAAGAAGAATAAGAAGAAGAAGGAGAAGAAAGGAAATGGAAGGTTTAAAAAGCTGAAACTTTGTGAATTTTACAAAGAAGACTAGCAAGGTAAGAGGTTTACGTCAGTTATGAACTGTAGAATAGTGGATACATGTGTTAGGTTTCACTTAGTAAGCCATAAATTATCTTATAGGTCTTATTACCTAAAATGAGTACTAAAATATGGGTATCAGTGAGTATTTTTATGTTTTGAAACTATTTTGTAGCTTTTGAAAGAGTCTAGAACTAGATTTAAGGTTTTTAGATGTGTTATAGCTGAAATTTAGTTGAAATTTTGATGAAAATAGATTTCAAACTGTTTTTACTGTTTTGGCTTATATAGTACTAATAGTCACATTACTGCTAGTGAGTAAACAGATTATTGATAATATAATATATACATATATACAGGTGTATATATGTGTGCATAAGTGAGTAATTGGGTGGAACTACTTGACTATACTGCATTGTATATGGTTGATATGGGTGATGTGATGCCTAATGGTCGCATTTTGTGGACTAAACGTGATATACATGGATGTAAATGAATATGTTTATATGAAAATAGCTAATGAGAGCTAATTGAATATTATGTAATGTTATGATGGCTGTTGTGATACTGTTGTGCATTAATGGTTGCAATGATGTGATATGGATTACATGAGTTGTGATGAGAGAATCTTAGGTGTGAATGGCTAATGAAAGCCAATGGAATGTAATTAGCTGGAGAAAGACATTGAAATGGTGTAACAGGAACCACTGTATTGGATGTGGAGACCTGCATAGTCGCATTTAGTGGATATGAATGGGTGGCTATAGTTGTAGTGACCTCAACCTGGATTATCACTAAGCGTAGTTAATTAGATAATAAATAAATGATTACTATGATATAGTTTATACTTGTAAGTATATAAGTCTGTATATAAATGCCCACCTATATGAGTACCTATATAGTTTCTGAATGTAAAGATATAGCTAACTGATACTTAGGTTTGTTTAGTGAAAGGAAATATCAAATCACTATACAAGAAGATCCTCGAAGTTCCCATTCAAAATTACCCTGAAATTATTTATTAGTAAGCATTCCTTAATTAAAAAAAATTAAAAGATTAGTTGGATAGGGTAAACTATATAAGGTAGTAATTACATGAGACACCTGGATTAGTTATTTAAAATACAGGTACTAGTAATGATAGGTACGAATTATAGATGCTAATTATAGTAAGTCAATATTATATAATTATAATATCCTGAATCTTCAGTAATAACTACTTATGGCTAATAAACTACTACTACTATTGTTTTATTTGTTAATTATAAGTCTCACCTTATTTAAACTAGTATAGTGATCTTAATCCTAGTTAGGGTGTGT
>JAUPMG010004687.1:0-15968 GCA_031762675.1 Pachysandra terminalis | reverse complement strand
ATGACATCCTGATCTACTCGAGGTCGAGAGAGCAGCATGATCAACACTTGAGGATAGTATTGCAGACCCTACAGGATTGCTAGTTGTGTGCGAAACTGGAGAAGTGTGACTTCTGGAGGGAGGAGATAAGATTCCTTGGACACGTGGTTTCCAGGAGTGGTATCTCTATGGATTCATACAAGGTAGATGCAGTTCTTGGGTGGGAGCGACCTAAGAATGCATCGGAGATTCGGAGTTTCCTTGGTTTGGAGGGTTACTACAGGAGATTCATACAGGGAGTGCCTTGCCTTTTCCTTGTTTGATGTGTGCCCTATCTTAGTACTGGGACTTTGCACTGCCACGCCACGAGAACAAGATGAAGGTTCGGCCGTTCAACGTTACAAACCTCAGCTTGATGGGCCTCCCTTAACATGCCAAGCAACCCTTTTAGTAGCCAGGGCAGGAACAACAGCAGCCAAAGCAGAAGCATCAGCCTGATCAGCCTCACCGAATGTCTTACTCCGACCCTCGAGCATCCTTATTAGCCGCACGTGAAGATGATGCCGCCCCCAGGCGTAGTAACTCACGGAGGGCCGTTGATATCGAGTCCTGACTGGCGGCTTTGGAGTGAGTGAACATACGTACCCGTGTAGACCTCGCAACGAAGCTTCAAAGGAACATGAGGAAGATGAACAGATTCTGGAGGAGCGTGGACAGGACTCTTCGGTTCTTCCAGGATATGTTCGGCTATAGTAGGACGAGTGACGTGGTGCCCCTCTCTGCCGTGCGACCACCTTCTCCACCACCCGAGGACCTTCCTTAGATTATTTTCTTTGCTTTTAGTTGTAGTGTAGTGTTTTTGGTTTTTGGTGGGTTTTTCTTCTTGCAGTGTATTAAATTTTCACTTTCTGTATTATCCATGTGTGTTTTTGGGCAGCCTGTACTGGCCCCCTTCCTTTTATTATGTATGGACCAGTGTGTTTTTCTTTTTGAAATATCAATGAATGTTTATGAAATTGTGTTTGTTGATTTCGTGTCTTCTAAATCCGTACTCATGTATTTAGTTTCTCACCCTCGCCTGTAGAACTACTTAGAGAAATTTCGAGGACGAAATTCTTTTAAGGATGGTAGAATGTAATAGCCTGAATAATTTTCAAACTATAACTCAAAACTATTAAGGTAGAATAGTCATCTAGCAAATAATCTCACTAATATATTAGGTTTAATCTTCATAGAATACTTAGACCTATAAGTCACACTAGACGCCTCCTTAAGGACACTAAAACTAATTAGGTTGACCATATAGATTTAAAAGGCAAAGTTAAGTTAGTAATTGGATTAGTAGGATAAATAAGAGATAAGATCAATTAGAAAGCTAATAATTAATCCAAGATTCATTTGAGATCCCTAAGTGTACCTACACCATCAGAAGTTATTTAGGTAATAAATTTAGTAAAATAAAGCTAGAAGCCCTGTTTTGCCCCCATACTTCCTTTGAATCACACCTTGCCCTTGTAGGTTTATAACTAGAAACCCAAACTCATAACCTCATTCTTTACACTCTCTTTCTTGTGGAGCTCATGGAGAAGAAAAGGAGGAACACCAAATCCCAAGATGCGCAGTGGAGAATCCTCGAATGCGACCAGACATACCCTAAGTTGAGTATACCTTCAATATTTGTGTGTTTGCTTTTTTTTTTTCCAAAAGTTGTGATCATGAGGGGAAGCTCATGTGTTTTGTATTCTTCTTCCCCCATGGATTTGGTTGCTAGAATTCATGTTTTTAGGAGTTCATACCCCTGGAATCGACCTTGTAAACAAGATTGACAACCTTTTGAAATCAGACTTTTAGAATAAATTCTAGGTTTTGAACATTGGGGGAAACTAGAAAACTCTTGTGTTGAACCCAACATTTTGGACCTAAAACCACATTCGAAGCTCCCTTAGGAGGATAGCAACCTCTGGGTGAAATCTCACCTAGAAATGAGCAAGATAGAGCTTCGGCGACGTTCTCAGTGCACCGAGATGTCCGCTGAGATTTTTTGGGAATTCTAGGTATTCTTGAAAAGCCACCGAGACTGGTCTCGGCGGACCGAGAACTCCGTCGAGCCACTTTTTGAGGATTGAGTTAGGATCAGCTTTGACCTAATGGAACCCATTGGGACTAGTTCCTGAGGTTTCACAATATTTGGCACCAAATTACCAATCTCGGCGCATCGAGAGTATGTCGAGTACCCCACCGAGAGGCTCCTCTGGTCCAATCCTTGATGTTAAGCTATGAGCATGTGTATTATCCCTAGACCTACTGTTCTAGCATGTTGTTGACCTCAATAGTCTTGTTGAACAAAATATGACCCCTCAAACCAAAGGTTTAGCTTATCTGGATTTAGCACCACAGTATGAAATTTTGAGGATCTTGAGGGAACAGTTCACAAATCCATCCCTTAGTTCTTTTCCCTCATTTTATGCATGTCTAGATACAAAAATTGGCATTAACGATAATATTTGATGTTTTCTCCTTGTACATGATGATTTATGCAAATTCCTTCTTTACTCTTACCTGCCCTTTTAATATAATGATTGTTTGATGCTTGTAATGGTCCGCTCACATCCATACTTCTTTCTTTAGGCTAGAGACATATATCTTGCTTATGATTGATCTGTAGTATGTACTTCATGGTTAAAGGATTGTTTATACTTTACGCTTGTTATTGTGCATTAAAGTGTGTGGTAGTGTAGAACCATGGGACTGTGCTCATGTGAATGTTGAGTTGAATATATGCTTGCGAATCATTATATGTTGCATTAAATTGATGGACTTGAATACAATGAGGTGCATATTGACCATCCAGCCGTAGTGGCTTAGTCTATTACCTCATATAATACCTTTGGGTTTAGACTCACATATGAGATAAGTTGACTTATTGAACCATTCGTCCTATAAGAGGACCATTTTGTTTCCGCCCAAGCTGCGAGAGAGCCTTTGTATTG
The DNA here is from genome assembly GCA_031762675.1 of Pachysandra terminalis. NCBI lineage: Eukaryota > Viridiplantae > Streptophyta > Magnoliopsida > Buxales > Buxaceae > Pachysandra > Pachysandra terminalis. The sequence continues at coordinate 12,999 of JAUPMG010004687.1, read as the reverse complement.
GTATCCCCCTTAGACTTGTGGTAAGATGATTCCCAAGGATTGTCGCATTAGTGCGGCTTGGAAAAAGAATTGAATCATGATTTAACCCTTCTGTTGAATGTGAATATGTATGATTCCCTGAGGGCATTTCATTTTGATGATACCTTGTAGTATTACCCATGATCAAAAATCAAGTGGGGGATTGTGCCTCCTAGGTTGAAAACCCTTAGAACTATGTTGCGCACATAGAATGTCCTATCCTTGAGAAGGTCCTGTATTAGGAGATGGCTCGATAAGACATCTTGCTCATATGACAGATTAATCATGTGGGAACTTACTATATTTTACATATCACACATCACCTCATTTGCACCGTGCACTGCATACTCTCTGTTGATATTTTTGAGTAACAAGTGTGTGACACGCTTGATCTAATCCTCATGTAGCATTAGGCATGCAAATATTATGATGTGGACTTTTAATGTAATGCCAAGTGAGGTTGGGAGAGAATAATGCATCTTAACATCCCCATTGTTTACTATTTCACCACAGTAGGCACATATGCTAAGTTAATATATTTTAATTTATCTATGCACATTTCTCATAATTTTGGGTGATGAGTAAATACCTTGTGGTGAAGGATTAATCATTCGGGCTTTCCAGCTTACGGATGTTGATTTTATATTTCAAGTCTTGGAGCTTGGTCATGAAGAGAGAGCTTGGGATTGGGTATAGAAACCGGATTAGATATAGAAAGTACAATAGAGGTTACTTTCCTTTTGTATTTGAAATAGATTAGATCTTATGTTTACGTTACTTATATCTTACTAGAATTGTTAATTACTTCCACTTATTCTTTGACTATTGTTTCCACTCTCGTAGCAATATGGGGTGAGAGTCATAATAAAACTTGAAAATTTCAGAATTGAGGTTTTCCGGTTTGATTCGTGACATTCTCATTCATTAGCATGCCTAAAAAGATAAACTCCATCTCCAAAAATTTTAGGAATTCAAAGTCTTATTACTTATAAATGAATGATTGTGATGCCACAATTTCAAATTGGTGTAAAGTGGACTAACACACAATCATGAGGTTTCAAATTCATTCCAATGTGAATGACTCAATACCTCAAAATTCATTGGGATCCCTATCGGATGAAACAACCAAGGCATAACAATGATAGCATTAAATACATTATAGTAATTTTTTTTGTGCAGGTTGTGCAATGCTTAGCTCTCTTAAGCTTTCTAATTGACCCATGTATCAAGTGTTAGGCCAATGACTCTCAAACCGGATGACTTTAGGGTATTAGATGTAAGAACACCCCTACAGGCTTACTGACTCGAGTCAAAAAGACTACGAAACTAAAATTCTCTCCTTTTGACACGAATACTCAATGCTTAATGAGGCAAGAGGTCCGGTTACTCAGTGGAAAATTCAATGTTATCAATTTTTTTTTTGTTTTTTTACGTGCCGAGGTTATTGATCTAACAAGTCACCCATCGTCACTCAAGACATTGAAAACAATTACAATCGGTTTTGCATTTCATACCTCACAAATCATGTGCTAGTGTGCTCGTGACAAATTCAAAATGAAACATGTGAAATCTCATCTGCCAAAAATAAGTGAAAAGATTTAGATTCCTTAGTGAAATGATCATGTGTTCAAAAATTTTAAGCTCGCCAATGAAATGTAAATCAAAGTTAAAGTTCAACCAAATTCTTAGGAATAATATGATTAGGCATTCACTAAAATATTTTTCCACACCCCCAAACTTAAATGACACATTGTCCTCCATATGTAGATAGAGAAACAATACCGGATGGAGAGGAAAAAATGGGGCCTACAACATTCCCCCAAACTTCAATGCAAGAACATCTATCTTGAAAAACATAGTACTACTCCAACCATGTAATAGAAATAGGTATCTTGAAATACATCAGGAGAAGTGTCAGTAAAAGAACAAAATAAATAAATAAAAAATAAGAAATTAAAAGAACAAGATAGGAATGGAGACATGTAGTATCTCCATGGTGCTGTGCTAATGTTTTACGTCGCTAGCTTGACGAAGAAATGACTCTATCAGTCAAGATAGATGGGATCCGTCAAGTCGACGGATTCCACATCATCAGTATTCTCAATGCCCTCTATGTAGAGCTTCAACCTCTGACCGGTAACCTTGAAAAGGTTACCGTTCTTCATATCTTGAATTTCAACTGCTCCGTGAGAGGAAACTGACGTGACTATGAAAGGGCCATCCCATCTCGAACGGAGCTTGCCTAGAAAGAGTTGGAGTTTGGAGTTAAAGAGCCACACTTTCTGCTCTGGAACGAAAGTCTTTGGCCGAATGCGACGATCATGACATGCTTTCGTTTTCTCCTTATAAATTTGGGCACTCTCATATGAATCATTTCGAAGATCTTCAAGTTCACTCAACTGCAGTTTCCGGTGAGAACCGGCCAATTGCATATCGAAGTTGAACTGCTTGACAGCCCACAAAGGCTTGTGCTGAAGCTCAACAGGGAGATGGCATGCTTTTCCATAAACAAGCCGGTATGGCGACATGCCAATTGTCGTCTTGAATGTTGTATGGTGGGCCCAAAATGCATCACTGAGCTGCAAGGACCAATCCTTGCAGTCCGGCCTAACTGTCTTTTCCAGGATGTGCTTGATTTCCCTGTTTGATAATTTTACTTGACCACTTGTTTGGGGATAGTAGGGTGTGGCGATTTTATGTGTGATGGAGTACTTAAATCAAAGGTTTTTGAGAAACCGATTGCAAAAATGCTTCCCTTCGTCACTGATGATAGCCCTAGGCGTACTAAATCGACTTAAAATGTTCTCCTGAACGAACTTGAAAACAACCCTATTATCATTGGTTTCAGTCGCAACAGGCTCTACCCACTTGGAAACATAGTCCACCGCCACAAGAATATACTCATATCCGAAACAGGGAGGAATTGGTCCCATGAAGTCTATACCCCAAACATCAAAGATTTCAACAATCAAGATGGGGTTTAGAGGCATCATGTCTCTTCGAACATCGATCCCAGGAATTGACATCTTTCACATGCTCAACAAAAATCATAAGCATCCTTGAACAAAGATGGCCAGAAGAATCCGCTCTGTAAGACCTTTGTTGCGGTCTTTTTAGCACTAAAGTGTCCTCCACAAGCCAGGGTGTGGCAAAATGTGAGGATACTGTGAAATTCGCTCTCAAGAACACAGTGACGGATTATCTGATCAACGCAATATTTGAATAGTTCCGGATCTTCCCAAAAGTAGGATCGAACCTGCTTAAAAAATCGGCCCTTTTCTTGCTTGGATCATTGAGAGGGAATTTTACCTATGGCTAGGTAATTGACGATGTCAGCATACCAAGGTAGTTCCTTCTGAGTAATCTCAAACAGTTGCTCATCCGGGAAGGAATCACGAACTGGAATGGAATGAGACGACTCAAGAAGAATCCGAGAGAGGTGATCAGCAATGACATTTTCACTTCCCTTCTTGTCCCATGTTTTTAAATTAAACTCTTGTAATAAGAGTATCCATCGAATCAAACGGGGGTTGGTTTCTTTCTTGACCAAGAGATGCCTCAAAGCGGCATGGTTAGAGTAAACAATTACCTTGGATCCTAAAAGATAAGAGCGAAATTTGTCCAAGGCAAATACAATAGCTAGTAATTCTTTCTCAGTGGTGGTATAGTTCAGTTGAGCATTCAAGAGAGTTTTACTAGCATAGTAAATAGCATGAGGGAGCTTGTCCTCACGCTGTCCGAAGACTGCACCCACAGCATGATCGGATGCGTCACACATGATTTCAAAGAGAAGAGACTAATTAGGAGGTTTCATGATGGGGGCGAAGGATAGGAGAGAGCGTAGCTTCTCAAATGCATCAAGACATGCTTCATCAAAATTGAAAGTGGTCTCCTTGGCAATAAGATTGCACAAGGGTCATGATATTTTGCTAAAATCTTTGATGAAGCGGCGATAAAAGCCGGCATGTCCGAGGAAGGAACAAATTTGCTTCACAGAAGCAGGTAGTGGAAGATTGGCAATCAACTCGACTTTCGCTCTATTTACCTCAATCCCTCTTTTGGGCACAATGTGTCCCAGTACGATTCCCTCTTGAACCATAAAATGACTCTTTTCCCAACTCAAAATCAGATTTTTCTCCTTGCATCTTTGAATAACAAGTGAAAGATTATGGAGACATTTATCAAAGGAGGCTCCAAAGACAGAAAAATCTTCCATGAACACCTCAAGAAATTTCTCAATCATGTCTGAGATTATAGACATCATACACCTTTGAAATGTTGCAGGTGCATTGCATAACCCTAAGGGCATGCGTCTGTAAGCAAATGTACTGAAGGAATAGGTGAAAGTTGTCTTTTCTTGATCCTGGGGATCAATAGCCACTTGATTATAGCTGGAATATCCGTCTAAGAATCAATAATTGCTCTAGCCAGCAAGACGCTCTAGGATTTGATCAATAAATGGGAGTGGAAAATGATCTTTCCTAGTATTGGAGTTGAGTTTTCGATAGTCAATTCAAACACGCCATCCAGTGTTAGTGCGCTGAGGAATTAAATCTCTCGTTGAATTCTCAACTACAGTGATACCAGACTTCTTGGGTACCACTTGAGTGGGATTGACCCACTTGCTACCAGAGATGGGGTAAATGATGCCCGCATCTAGCAACTTAACAACTTCCTTCATTATAACCACCTCCTTCATGTTGGGATTTAACCAGTGCTGTTCTTCACGAGAAGGTCTAGCGTCATCCTCCAAATGAATGCGATGCATACAAATGGAAGGGTCTATCCCCTTTAAATCTGCCACACTCCAGCCAATGGCCTCCTTGTGCTCTTTCAGCACATTCAACAAACTACTCTCCTGGTCTTCTTGTAGATCTGAAGCAATAATGATCGGGAGAGTGCCATTCAATCCGAAGAAGGCATACTTGAGCTTAATAGGGAGTGGTTTTAGCTCAAGTTTCGGTGGGGACTCAAGGGATGGAATGGGAGGAATGCTTGAAGTCAGAGGCAAAGACTCTTTCGATGCTCTCCAAGGAGGAAAGTCTATCATGACAGCAGTATCAAGCAAGGAGTAAACCTCACCAATGTATTTCTCCATGTCTAAGTTTTCTAAACCGACATGAGTCAGGCATGCCTCTAATGGATCCTTTATCAAAAGGTGAGGGAATGAGTCCTCAACAGATTCCTCGATGATGTCAAGGAGGAAACGCTCACTCGCATCTGGTGGATGCTGGAAGGCATTGACGATGTTCAGTTTAACTTTCATATATCCAAAGATACCTCCATAACCCCGGTCCTACAGTTTATGCATGCATTAGCCGTAGCTAAGAAAGGGCGTCCAAGGATAATGGGGATATGCTTATCAGGATTTTGGACAAGTTCTGTATCGAGAACAATAAAGTCTACTGGGAAGTAGAACTTGCCCACCCGAATGATAACATCTTCAATGATCCCACGCGGTTTCTTAATAGATTGATTAGCCAGTTGTAAGATAACCGTTGTGGGCTTCAATTCTCCTAGACCTAGTTGTTGATACACCGAACAGGGGAAGCAAATTCACACTTGCTCCCAAGTCAGGAAGGCTTTCTCAATTTCATAGTTTCCAATGAGACAAGAAATTGTAGGAGCACCAGGGTCCTTGAACTTGGGAGGGATGTGATGCTGAATGAGAGAGCTCACTTGCTCGGTGATAAGGACTTTCTAAGGAGTGTGACTCCTGGTTTTGCGATTCTGTGTACATAAGTCCTTGAGAAACTTGGCATATGAGGGAATTTGCTGGATAGCATCAATGAGAGGGAGGTATATTTTCACTTGCTTGAAGACCTCCCGCATGTCTTGGATCTTCTCTCCTTGTTTCCCAAAATGAGAGGGCTCCTTAAGACACTGGGGAATTGAAGCTCGAGGCTCGTATGGTGTCTCAGGAGCAGGAGTGGTTGAAGAAGGAACTTCATCACGCACTCTTTGTCCACTCGCCAAATTTGGATTTAGACTTGGAATTGGGTCGATTTGCTTATTCTTGCCTTCCTCCACTTGACTGTCAATCACTCTTCCACTTCTCAATGTAGTGATGGCATGGAGCTCCTCATGATGAGAACTATTGGAAGTGTTCCCATCGACCATGTATTTTCCTTTGGGGTTGGCCACTGGTTGACTTGGGAGCTTCCCCTCCTCTCTCCTATTGAGTGAATTAGCTATCTGTTCGACTTGGGTTTTTAGCTTCGCTATGGACTGGGAATGGGAGTTTAGCAACTGAGTGTTTTCTTCAAGATTGCTACGAGTAGTTAAAACCTTGTCCTCAAAGGCAGAATTCCTAAGAGAAGGAAAAGCTGATTGATATTGCTGCTGAGAAGGCCGGTAGTTAGAAGATGGATTGATTGTTGGACTACGGATGTACTTGGTTGTGCATTCCATGAGATGGGGCTGAAGTTTTCGGCGCTTGAGCTCACCACGTGAAATTTGGATGGTTTCTCCATCCCGAGTTGTAAGAATTCGAATATGGATCATTACTCGGCCTGGAGAAGGCTGCATTCACTTGCTAATTCAACATATCAGAAAATTGTCCCATTGTAGGAAAATCTCTCGTATGGTGTGAGGGATTAGAGCAAAATGCGCACTATTCATTTCGGATGGACATGTGAGGAGTGATAGGAGCAAAACCAACTGTCATGAGTTGGTCTAGCTTCCGTGATAGGGCATCCACCTTGGTTGTTACATCCAACGAATTTCCCACTTCGAAAAGACCGTCAGTCTTAGGATCTCTAGGAGCAGGTGTCCTACGATTGGCCGACGCATGTTGTATTAAGTTCTCACAAAGGTTCTTAAAGAGAATCCACGCTTCAATCTCACTTTTCAGCATAAATGTGCCACCACATGAAGCATCCACCATTTGTCTATGTGGTTTAGTCAAACCATCATAGAAACATTGCACAAGTTGCCATTTATGGATAGCATGGTGCGGGCACTTTCTATGTAAGTCCTTCATTCTTTCCCACGTCTCATGAAATATTTCCCCCTCACTTTGGGAGAAACTAGTGATAACTCTCCGGATTTTGTTGGTCTTTCCTATGGGGAAGTACTTCTTTAAAAATTCTTGTTGCATTTGGGTCCAAGAAGTGATCGAGTTGGCTTCCAAGGAATTAAGCCAATATTTGGCTTTGTCTTTGAATGAGAATGGAAAGAGCATTTTCAAAGCATCCTCGGAAAAATTATGCATCTTAATGGTAGAGCATATTTCAAGAAATTCATCGAGGTGATTGTAGGGATCTTCGTTATTAAGTCCATAAAAAGATGGGCGCATTTGAATAATGCTGGACTTAATTTCATAGTGGGTTGTTGCGACCTGTGACAACTGAAGGCAAAATGGAGAAGTTTAAGTGGAAGGAATGTAATGATTCCTAAGCAAAACAGGTATTTCTCCTTCTTCGGACATATTTACCATGGTACGTTTTCCTAACAATTTAGAATCCCTTTTGGCTCTAAGTTATCTTAGAGTACGTTCTACGTCTAAATCGCAAGGTAGAATTGGCAATGACAATGACCAGCGACCAAACATACACTAATGAAAAGTACATAAAAATATACAAAAACAAATTTACAGACTCACTTGATTGTTTGAAAAACGAGGTTCAGTGAAATTAAATGTTGCCACCTGTTTGCTTTGAGAAGTGCGCTTGATCCTTCTGTGATATGCGCTTAAGCTGTCCTATTGTGCATTCGATCCTGGCTCTGGCGGTGACGATTCCTGAACCAAAAAAAAAACACAAAACAGGACAGTAAAAATTAAAATTAAAATAAAAATAAAAAATAAAAAATAAAAATAAAAATAGAAAATATACAAAATTAAATTAGATTTAATCCCAAAAACTTAACAACACAATCGTTAACAGTCCCCGACAACGGCGCCAAAAAATTGATCTTGAATCAATATGTATCACTAAAATTACCACTCGCAATAAAACCCTTGTAGAATAGGTCTATGTGAGGGTGTCAAACCTCAAGGACCACGGGGTTCAATTTTTAAGTAATCAAGAATAATTCTAATCAGATTCAGAAATGATGATTGATTTTTGTTTTGCAATTAAAACTAATTAAAAATGTAAAAACAAGAATTAAATAAGATGGAGAGATTATAGGGAATTGACTTTACAACTAACCTCATAATGATGATAAATTGTATTTAACATGAGAATTTCACTTACATGCATGATATGACTCGTGTGTGTTTGTCAAGCCCACAACAATGTCGTCAAGAAAAATACATTTATTAAGAAATTAGAATAGCCCACCTTCGGTAGGCACGGATAGTCCACCTAACGTCTAAAATACGGTACGATCCGTATTCTCTAGGTATGAACTACCAAATTTCTTAATTAGCATACACGCAATCAATGAATTACCATAACCCATCTTTCGGAAAACATTAATTGTCTACCTAAATTAAGGTAACCTAAGGTGTAGAGCAATTCATCCTTCCTAGGCATAGTCTATCTGATCCTATTGAGTTTGTATCAATTAAAATCGTTGTAAAACCATCATTCTTATAATCACAGAAAATACGAATGTTGATTTCAATAGAGACAAACGACTTTCTGAAATAAGACAAGAGGTTTATCAAAATTGAATGTAAGGAATTAAAAAAAAAAATACAAAAGTAATCTCCAGGTTAAACAACCATTCATGCTCATAAAATTCCTAAAATAAAGATATAATTACACTATCATTAATCGAAAGGGTTTACATCAATACCCTATGAATGAATTAGCCGCTCATGGAGGTGCTAGAAATCGCCTTTGTTGAAGAGAAATCCATTCCAAGAGAACTATTGCGAACCGTTCTTCCCGAACTGTCGCGCACCATTCTTCCCAAACTTTGCTTTTCTCTTTTTTCTCCTCACGTTTTTCTGGCCCTTTCTTTCTTTTGTGTCGACCTCCTCCCTCTTTCAAAATCAAGGCCAATCTCCTCCCTTTCACCTATAGTTTTAAATTTCGTTAATTTCACAGATTTCGGCCCCCCAAACGAAACTGAAATATCTGAAATTTCGTTGAAAGTTTTTTTGAATAAAAAAAATGGACTAAATAATATCCGAAATAAACTCATTTTTTTAGCCAATTTCTTTCTTTTTCTTCTTTTTTAATAAGTACTAAGTAATAACTTCTAAAATACAAATAATAAACTTTGTCAATAAAAAAGTTATATTTTCATTAAAATATATATTATTTAATTATGAACATACAAATTTAAAAAAAAAAAAAAGACAGCAAATAATATTTTGATTAATAATGTGAAATAATACGAAAGTTTACAACTAATAAATACAACATTTATATTATAATATCCAAAAAGTATACAGTATACTTGTATCCAAAATATATTGGATCAAATTCTAACATCTAAAAAAATACAATGTATAAAAGTTTACACTTTATTTCTTGATTTCTTTCAATTTTCGCAGGTACAAAATCCATTTGTGTACTTGTATAAGCAAAAGAAAAAAATAATTAGTAATATTTTTTTTTAATCTATAATAATTAATAAAATAATGTACCCAATATCAACTCCTCCCTAATAAAGTTTGATGGTACCCAATATCAACTCCTCCCTAATAGAGTTTGATGGTATTTATAGAAGTGAATGGTGAAAATGAGAGATTTTGATGATATGTATAGAGTTTTAATATAAGTTTTTTACATTTTTTTAAACCTTTAAATAGAGTTTTGAATTATTTCGGCCAAAATATCCGAAATTTCGGCCGAAAAAGCACCAATTTCAGCTGAAATTGTTTGGCCAACGTAAATTTATTTCGGCGAAATAAATCCTTTTTCAGATGAACTAATGCATTTCGAAATAAGGGCATTTCGTGTTTCGGTAGGGTAAACCGACACCGAAATTTCGCGAAATTTCGGCGAAATTAAAAACTATGCTTTCACCCATTAGGGTTTTTGGGGTTTTTTGGATTTTGTTGCTTTACCCCTTCTTTTTGGGTAATTATACTAACACCCCCTTCAGTTTGGCATACTAGCAACAAGTACTTTCAAAACTTAAGAGGCTTCAATACTCAATATCTTCATGGATTTTGAATTCATTTAGAATTTGAATTCAAATCCATCTTAGATGGATTCCTGCACTTAATCACATCGATGTGCGCACGAGCTCTACTCGTGTGTGCTTTAGCACATGTCTTGCAGAATGTTGGAATATATTTTAAGCCCAAAGCTGATGGATTTACTTGTACTTTTCCTGGAAACCTGAAAATGCTTAAACACAAAAACAATGCGAAACATTAAATTATACAGAAACTAAGAGATTAACGTATGCAAGTTAAGGGGCTTGAATGTGCAACATTCAACTCTTATCAAGTGAGCAATGAGAAATCCTAGTATGCTAATTAAGCATCAGGGATATCAAATATTTACGTCTTGGTTCGGTCTTCGCCAAAACCGAAACATTTCATTTGATACCTGTTGGTTTCAATTGGAACTTAAAACCATGCTTTACCCGTTCAGTTATTGATTCTAGTTCTAGTTAATTTTTTTCTCGTCTAGCACAATTCATAGTACATACCAATATACAATATAATTAAATGTCATCACATAAAGAGAAAAAAATTGAAATGTGGCCCACCGAATCGGTGAATCCGAAATGTACAATACTGATACAAGTATCAAGCGACAATCGTTTCAATTTACTCTGTCTGCTCACAATTGCAGCCGGTCCGATGGTTCTTCTTTCACTCTTTGCAATTGCAGGTTGCAACTGTGGTGAGATCATTGAGATGGCTTAGGGTTTAAGGAAAATGCAGCCAAGAAACACAGAAACAAAGACAACCAGTGAACTTCACTGGTTCTTGTTCACTTCTTCTTTCACTCATTGCAGTCGCAGCCTTGTAGAGGTGTGGAGAGGAAGAGCAAGAAAGTAGAAACAACAAAACCCTACTTTAAGTTTAATTATATACTCTTTGATATATAGTATAATTACTATGTCTTAGTTTGGGTATATAAGACTCTTTTGAAGAGGGAAATTTTTTTTTAATTAAATGGGTCAACACGGGTTAGGTGGGTTGGGTCGAGTTCGACCCATTTATCAACGGGTCGACAAAACCTAAACTTGAACCCAACCCACTTAATAAACAGGTCAATCCTAACCCGTTTAGTCGGGTCGGGTTGGCGGGTTGGGTCATATATTGCCAACTCTACTTATAATCTTAAAACCCTAAGGGTCCGTTTGGATCACAGGAATTCAAATATACATGAGAATTAGAATGCAAAAGAATTGTAAATCTTATGATTTCAAATTCATATGTATTGAAATTCTGTTAGTTGGTTGACACGTTACTCAAAGCCTAATTTATCTACTTTGTATAGCTAGTGTATATTTTGTTATTTACTAGTTTTTATTTAACTCAAGTGATGAATCTGTTACAAATAGGGATGGGAACAAGGTTTGACGTACCGGGATCGGTCCTGATTGGTGCTTATGATCCCGACCAACGGTACCAGCCGGTCTAGATCCGGTACAAAAAAAAAACACATTTTCAAATTAAATAAATGGATCAGACTAGCGGGATTGGACATCGGATCGGCAGGACCTAACGTCGGACCGACGAGATTGTTCGTCGGGCAAATGGGACCAGTCGTCGAACTAGTGGGATCGGTCGCCGGACCTGCGGGATCGGTCGCCGGACCGGCAGGACCGATCACTGAATCGAAGGTATTGGTCGGGATCGACCTCCGAGTGTAAATTAGTTTACACGGGAATTACAATAAACACCCCCCAGGGTGTGAATTATAATTCTCATGAATCATGGGAATTGGGTGTCTCTTTTTCCCACGTGAATTTTAATTCCCATGGGAATTGGTTATCCAAACGCAAGAATTGAGCTTCACACCTGCCAATTCCAATTCCCACCCTGAATTCCAGTGATAAAAGGATATATGAACATTATCCCTAAATTTTAAACCTTTTAAAAAAAAAAGGTTAAACCTTAAAAAAAAAAAAAAAAAAAAACTAAGAAAGAGAAGATGAACCGTAAACCCTAATATCTAAACCTTCAAAAAAATTAGAACCCAAAAAAATGCTAAGCCCTAAAAGAAAATGATGAGCCCTAAAACCTTAAAACACCAAAAAAAAAAAAAAAAATCCTATGATTATCATACTTGAAATTTTTGTTATTTTTTATTTTATATTATTATAAAAAATATTTATCTGATTTTTGATTTAGATAAGGTTTTAATCTTTAAAAAAGACTTATCAAAGAGAAAACCGTTTGAACATGTCTTCACTTGAAACTATTGCCACGTAGTGGTATTCTATTATGGGGGACCTATATAGGTCCCCTTAATTTATTATTAATTTTTTTAGTATTGGAGGCTATGGGTCTAAGACTAAAGAGGATACAACAGCTTCATTTCACTATTGCAATGTGCTCCTTAACTGTTGAGAAAATGAAAATTCCCCATTGAAACCATCTGAGCTTCAGGAAACAACAAAATTTATCCTCAACATTCAATACCACCAACCCAAGAGTCTTTAAACTCCAGAAACTTGAGTAAAATACAAAAATAAACAAAGCTAGAGAAGAAGCTATTGAGATAAATCAAAGGGAGCTGAAGATAGCTCTGTATGTGATGCCTTGTTAGCAATTTGGAATACGGCAAAAGTACGATACTAGAATAATTCAAAAATTATTCGGCCACCCAAAAAAGCGGTACGGTCAAATATTCAGTCAAAAATTCACGATACGCTAATTATACGATATTTAATTTATACGTGTTTTAAACGTTTGGTTGCAAAAATTCGGAAGTCAAAAATTCGGAGTTGCGCAAGTAAAGATAACTAAGCTTACACTTACCAGATGAGATTCCAAACTCTTTATGATAATAAATTCTAAAAATTCTTAATAATTTTTATAATTATTTATTAATAATTTTTTAAAAATAATAATTTTATTTTATAATTATATTTATTTATTTATTTAATTAATTT
>JAUPMG010004676.1:0-15969 GCA_031762675.1 Pachysandra terminalis | reverse complement strand
CATACTTCATACATTAACTAACTCACATTGCCCATACATCAAACACACTCATATTACACCGGTATCACACATCACATGGTTCTGAAGACTAAAACACACCAAAATAGTTCACAGTACACCAAAACAGAAGCACATAAAGTCATATAGTTGCACAATTATTTCTACACACATTTCTAAGCAAAACTAACCTCATACTCAACCTATCAGAGACATAAATTAACTAATCTCCAATTATGGGGTTTATTGGGCTTCGGTCGCAGGTTTCGATCGACCGAAGGTCAGGACAAAGGTCTCCATCGGTGTTTCCGGTTCATCCTCAAGCTCGGTCGATTAACCAGAGAATTTGGGGCTTTCAGTCGAACCGAAGGTCGTATGAATTCCAGAAAAATTCCTAAAATCCTAAAAATCCATATCTTTCATATTTTGGCCTAAAACTTTCCTTCTACATTCCGAAATCCATAGATCAACAATCAACACTTCCTAATTCCATATTATATACTCTATATACATTCATAAGCATAAACTATAGCAATTAATCATATCATCGCACAAATCACAATATATATATCATAGATAGATCATATCAAGTTAAATCACAGTAAATAGATCCTAAATCATGCTTCACTACCAGATTTTTCATGCAAATCAAACCTAATCAATATACCAAATACTGTTATCATATTCCCATACCAGTGTTTAGGATAATGTCCAAGGAAACACCTACCTCTCTCTTCCCAAGCATTTGTTCTGCAACTCTTAGGGCTTGGAGGATCACTACTGCCTTTTTCCTTTTGTTCCTCTTCCTTTTCTCTTTCTCTTTTTCTCTCTTCCTTCTTCCTTTTATTTTCTCTTTACTTCTCTTCCTCTTCCCATATGCCTTTTCCTCCTTCACAGTAGGTTACCGTTCTCTTCTTTATCCTTCTCATCCTTCTCTTCTTTTTTTTTTCTTAGATCTTCTCTTTTATTTTTTTTCGGCCGACTAGATCTAGATGTCTATTCTAATCGTATATTCAAATCTCCCCCTTTTATTTGAGTTCGAATTCCCAGGATCGGATGGGGAATGTTTTCCCCTAGAATCTTGCTTATTTATCTCTATCTCCATTAGGTAATTCCCCTTTTTATCTTTAGTTTAATTTACTTTTTATGCCGTTCTCTTACTCATTTAGCCTAGGTTCTTTTCTTGTGGGCTATATGGCCAGGTTTGGGCTGTCCCTCCTATTCTTAGTCTTAAGTCCCACTCATGCTATATGCATACTTCTATTGTCTTACTATAGCCCTATTCTTCTCTAAATCACACATTCACCCTATTTCTATACTATTATTACAAAAGCTTCCCTACTCTCCCAACTGGTCCTCTTATACCCCCACTACATTTCTATTCATACATCCTTTTCTTTTTTATGCTTATGGTTCTAATAATTCATTCGGTTATGGGCTTCTTTTATTAATTAAAGGTAATTTAAATCCCATAAGAGTTTAGATGTCCCTCTTAACTGTTCACATTATCTACAGAATAGAAAATTAATTATTTTATTGATTTTTCTGGGTTAGGTTCACTACAGGTACTGAAAACGAGTTAAATGAGTAAATCAACTTGGTTCACCCGATAGCTATAGAGCAAGAACCAAAATAGGTTGGGTAAGGTTTGATCCAACCTATTAGGTTTAAAGTAGAGGTAATCTTAAAGATTTGAATTGTGATTTACCAAAACCTCACTTGTCTTCCACAATTATTCTACTTCTTCTTTTTTTGATTGGTGAGAAAAACGCTCACTCTTTCACCAAGTGAGCCGTGTGTCTGCCCACGAAGTCATCTCTAAGTATGAGTTTCAGTGAATCCGGGGGGACGTTGTAGGTCATGTGGAAGTTGTCATTGTCACGCGCCAAGTGTGTAAGATGATCTGCCGCACAATTTCCTTCTCTCTTGGTGTGTAGAACCCTTACTTCGCCAACTCTATTATTGATGAGATCTTTGATTCTAGCCAGGATTTGTGCAAGATTATTCGGTGCGCAAGTCGATTTGTTGATCGTATTGATGATCACTTGGGAGTTACCTTCCAAGATGATGTTTGCAGTTGGGAACCTCGATGCTAGTTCAAGTCCCATCCACGTGCCCCAAGCTTCCACCTTAGTGATTGTGCTTTGACCTAGATGGAAAGCACCACCACACAAAATTGTTCTGTCCTCATCGCGAATGAGAGCTCCTGTTGTAGCACAAATGAGTTTTGGACAGAATCCGCCATCAAAATTCACCTTAAGCCAACCGTAGGGGGTGGGTGCCAACGAATGTATACAGTTTTCGTGCACAATGGTAGCTTTTGCGAGTGATGATTGCACGAGAAAGGATGACTAAGTGGTGCAGCCGTGGCATGGACAAACTCATAGTGAAATCTTCACACAGAAGATAGTATGTCTTTAGGGGTGCATTTTATGCCACCAAAGAACCAGGCATTCCTGTTCAATCAGAGGAACCAAACAATATAATAGTATATACTACTGTTAGTTGTATCAAAATTGATATGGGTCATTCTTGTATCCTCACCAAGTGTGTAAACTTGTGTTGATCTTACTTTTTTCCACACAGATTTAAAAAAAATTACATTGATGAAAAATATGGTCAAACGTTTCATCTTCCTCATTGCAAATCTTGCAAGTGGCCTCAATATGTAGACTTTTTTTGATGAGATCTCTATGGTTGAGAGTCTGTTCATGGTAAGCTACCACATGAAGTGTTAGATTTTGGGATTGCAAGGAATTTTTCATGCACTTCCTTCCTTGCCGATAGGTAAAACAGTACCTATCCATGGTAGATTTTTGATCAAAGCAATTATTGACTTGATAGAGAACTTACTTTCGTTGTCAGAGTTCCAGAAGAAAGGGATGTCATTGTTAATCGGCAAAACGGGAGTCCGATAAAAAACATCTCATAATCTTTTTGGAATGCAATCTTTTATTTTATTCAGTCCTAGCTGCTTTGGTCATTGATTAAGTCTTTTGTGGATAGCTCACCATTAATGCGAAGGAATTCATCAACATTAAGATATTCCTGAAGCGGACACTTAGTTGCCTAACGATCATTCTAGCACTAATGTCAACATGCGGGAAGACTTTCCAGCAGATGCCCGAGATCAGAACTTCTCTACGTCTCACAATTATTCTGCTTCAAGCTAGCATAATGGCAATTGTTCTACTTCAAGCTATTAAGACAACAAGTGTTAGTCAATATTCTTCAGCATCTTTATCGTTCTCTTCTCTTTTAGCATGGGTACTGCCAGAAGTCATGGATGGGGGAGCAGGAGGGCTCTTACTCACCCCAGGAATTTCCTTCTCTTGTCCTACTCCCATAGGAGCCTTGCCAAGTTCTCTCCGTGGCAAGGTGGGAGGGATCAAGAGAGGTACTCTACCTCGAACTCTCCCTTCTTCTACTGCAGCTATAATGGCAAGAGCACACAAATCAGTAGAAGGAAGGCATAACAATTGCAAAATTCTACAAAGGAAGGAAGAATTCGTACTAGAAGAAGATCCCTCGAAGAGTGGGGGAGGAAGTCCGGAACTTCTAGCTCCAACAGCTCTTTGTGGGGGGTAGAGGCACTCTGTTGGAAAGGAGGCCAGCAGGTGGAGGTACCCTGCTAGTTAGAGAACCAGAAGAGAGTGACTCCATATGAGGGAGAACCCTACCACTGGTAGGGGTTTCGGGTGTAGCACCCTCTTGTGAGATCCTAGCCGACACCCTTGAGCCCTGTCCCTTAGGTCCTTTTGTAGGAGATAGGGCGGAAGGGTATCTAATTTGCAGCCCTTCCCCTACTCCTCCGACATTCATCTGTTACAAAATCAGGCAAAGCAAGTCAGAAACAATTACAGGAGAATCAAGACAGAAGGAAAATATATACTAAAATTAAAGGTGGGATATCATGAAATATAGGGGTATATTTGTAATTAATAAAAATATGAGTTGTACAAAACTTCAAAAGATAAATATCATAAAATACACAGGTATATTTATAATTAATAAAATATGAGAGATGTAATGTAGTTAACCATAAAAAAAAAAAAAGAATATAAGAGGATATCTATAATTAATAAAATATGAGGATGTAAATATAATTAATCATAAAAAAGCGGTTAATTTGTCTTTTCTAAGCAAATTTGTCTTCTTTAAACACATAAGCATGTGGATGATGATTCTCCCCTTTTTAATATAGAAAAATGGTTAATTTAACTTATACACTCATAATTCTAACAACTACATATATCCCTCCGACCCTAGTGTGGGCTCTATAATTAAGCTCGTGAGCCAAGTCTAAAACCGAAAAAAAGCTCATTATCTTAACAAGTTTGAGCCAAGTTTGGATAGGCTCGACTCATTTAAAGCTTGACTCGGTTTGTATATGAGATTATACTTTGATATTCTTATATCTTATACTATATATATATATATATATATATATATGTTAATAATACTTAGAAAATATAATATTAATGCATTGTACTAATCTAAGTTTTTTTTGTGAGCCGAGCCTTAATGAGCCTCAACGCAAAATTGTTTAACAAGCCTGAGCCTTGCTCAAGGTTTACAAGCCCTATGCAAAGCTCGACTCGAGAGAATATCAGAAAATATAAAGAGTTTGTTGGCAGTTTTTGGAAACATGAGAGGATGTAAGTGAAATTAATATTGAATACGTCCCATCTCGAACTGTGCTAGGCAAAAGTTAGCCCGGCTCTGATCGTTTACAACCATACCCGATGTCACTAACAAATGGTAAGTAGAATATCAATAAATATAAAGGGTGTGTCTATAGTTTTTAGAAATACGAAAGATGTAAATAGAGTTAAGCATTTAATGCGTAATCCTATGGCTAGAGGATAAAAGCAATTTAGAGAAAAATGACAAAAAGGAGAGGTAACTTGTATTTATACTTAAAAAAAAAAAAAAAATTTTAAAATAAGGAAAATTACACTTTGACCCCTTGAGGTTTCAACCACTTGCACTTAGATCTCTAAAGGTTTGTCAAACTACAATTATCCCTTTTTATATGAAACCTTAGGGGGTCATGGACTGATTTGGGGTGGTAGGTGGTAGTGGTGGGGGTGGTGAATTTAAGAGAAGTAATTTTATATTTATTAGGGATAAATCAGTCCATGACTCCTGTGGTTTAATATAAAAAGGGATACTTATAGTTTAACAAACCTCAAGAAGTCTACGTGTAAGTAGTTGAAACCTTAGGAGATCAAAGTGTAATTTACCCTAGTTTTGTCCTTTGCAAGTAAGCATGTCAACGAAAAGGAGAGAACCAAAAACGGACGACCGATAGTTCTCCTCTTTTTATTATAGGTTATATAGAATTTATATATATATATATGGATGCGGACCTTCTATTAAGAAACATATGAAACACACTTTGATGTAATATGTGAAACAGAGGCGATGGTAAAATTGTAATTTTATTATCATTGAACTTTGTAAAGCACTTCGGATGATGGCAACATTATAGTTTTACCATCACCTCTGTTTCACATAGCACGCCCATAATTTTGATCTCAGCTTTGTTTCACATGTTACACCCCATATCACTAGGTTCATGACAGAGGATCCTCCTTCTCCCATAACGGGGGGTGTTTCATAATAGAGGATCTGCCTCTCATATATATATATATATATATTTTTTTTTTGTCACTAAAGTTACACGTTCAAAAGTGAAAACACACCTCAAATGGGCCTTATTGTGCTTGCCTGGCTTATGGGCCGGCACGGCATGGTCTGACAATAATTACATTGTGTCCAATTTTGAGCCTCCAGACCTGATACGGCACGAGGCTGGATTATTATTGTGCCAAGCCAAGCCTGTGCTCTTGTACATATTCTACCCAAAATCCAATTGTGACCGTATCCAATCGTGCCCGTACCGTGCTGTGGGTCTTGAGCCAAATTAAATTAAAATAAAAGCCGAAAATTTTGGTTTTTGGTTCGGTTAGACAATTAATGCTACTTTCGAAAAAAAAAAAAAAAAAAAGGAATAAAGCCCGTTTCTATGTTCTACAATATACACACACATAGATACATCCGAGAATTCTACACAGGTTTTCTCGGTTCGGTTCGGTTCATTTTAGTTGAAGCCTTAACTGTAATTCAAATCAAATTAATTCAGTTTTTTAATTTTTAAATCACAACCAAATTAAAATAAAAACAAATCAAACCAACTATTTTTGGTTTGATTTATTCGATTTACAGTTTGGACCGAACCAATTGACAACCCTAATCAAAGCAATGGGACACATCTCTTATTTTTGGACTTGTTTGCATTCCATGGTTTTCGCCTCTTTCTTTTGGTTAAAAGCGGCAGCTGGCCTGTGGGCGTTCCTGCTTGTCAAATATGAAACGGCAACGTAACAAATGGAAGGAAAAAAAAAAGTTGGGCGAAGAACTCGCTTCTCCGTTAAGTAACAGACGTTGCTAAGAATCTGCTCAAGTTTTGATTATAAATCCCATACGACTCTTATTTTAATTTTCTTTTTGGCCCTTCACATGTTGAAAATAAAGGTTTAATATTATAAATTTATTACGTTTGACGACAGCCGTCAAATAACCATTCCGTACACGTGGCTTCTTTTAAGAGTGAGTCGGTGTCAGTTCAAAGTTTTTTTTTTTTGTTGGTAAAAGAAAGTTATAATAAAATAAGAGAAAATTAAGTAAGTATTACAACAGATTTGAGAGTAGTCTTTCCAACATAATCGTTCTTCAAAGACTCCAAAAGAAACTGAGGTATCAAGATATGTCAGAGATTGCAGAGTTGGCCAATGTATCAGTAGAGGAATTGGCTTCACGATAGCAGTGAGAGAGCTGAACGTGGGCAAAACCAGCGATGATGGATCGAGCCTCTTTAATTAATCCTTCTATTCGCCAAACGCATGGAGTTTCCTTCTTAGATAACACATGAATAAGGATGATCGAATTACCTTCCAGAACGTGCTTAGAGATTCTAAAATGAGCCGCCATTTTTAGTCCTGCAAGGCATGCCATACACTCAGCAACTATGGCAGAAGTAGATCCAAGGAACAGAGAGAACCCAAACAAGAATCTTCCATTATCATTTCGACATAGATCACCAACACCCGAAAGATCAATATGTCCTTTGTGAGCTCCATCGAAATTGAGTTTGATGTATGTCCCCGGCAAGAAACTCCATTTGACAAAGATAATGTCCATCTTTGTACCTTTGTTGGTAGCTTTGTCAGAGTGGAGGAACTTAGTTGAGTCTTGTTGCGAAACAGAGAGCTTAGTGAGGGAAAGATCAACAGATGGGGGCCCACCTTCAAACATGCATCAATTTCAAATGTTCCAAATCATCCACATGAAGTTGAAGATGAGTGCAAGGAGATGGGGAATGAAAGAGGGGACTCCCTTATCCTAACTATTGAAGGCATCGACAATAAACTCTTTGATGTTTTATGCTCGGCTACAGTCGTGGAGGTGGTCCGTTTTGTGCCCGGCTAAAGTCGTGGAGGTGACCACCTGCAAAAGGGGTGTACAAGATTTGAAGCTACATAGGATCACAAGTAACCGCAGACATCGAGTTAGATTTGATCAAGTTATACACCGAGGCAACTGAAAAGGTTCCCCTCGAAGTATGAGACCAAACAATAGTATCTTCACTTCTATTGGAGCAAATATGAATGCCACAAATGATCGAAATCAGATTATTACATCAGATCTCAGAAAGTTTACTTCTATCCCGAGAATGAGAATCCTGATCAATGAGATCGGCTACAATGACCAGATCATGGTGCTCTAGAATGTGGAAAGCAGGGCACTAGAGGGGATCCAACTAGAATCCGTGATTTTGATCTTGTGGTCGTTAGCCACTGGCCTCTCAGATCGTGATTTGAGGGCATACTCTGCTATTTACATCTGTTGATGTAATTGTATTGGTGAATTCTGATTTTATCAATCAAAATGTTCGAAATTCTGCTTATTACAAATTCTGCATCACTATGTATCATTATTATTACAAGAACCGTCTGGGTCAACCGGTTAGACCATTTAATTCTAGAAGCGGTTTTAAAAACTCCCCACGAGGTGGACAAGCCACAAATAAGAAACATTAGCCAAGTAATTGTTCATCAATTGTTACACTAGTTCAAATCTTCTGAAACCATCCTACGAACGCATATCGTTTGCATATTTGGTGTTGTTTTTTCCTCCGTCAATCGGATTAGCTGCATATTACTAACAATAAAACAGGTGACCAATCATTTTTAAAAAACCCTAAGAGGCATATCAACTAGGGGTGGTAATGAGCCGGGTTAGGCTGGATTCGGGCTGGACCTTAACTTAATTATAAGTATAATTATGTTAGATTGAATCCGGTTTGGTCTTATAATTAAGTTAGATTGAATCCGGTTCGGTCCAAGTTTCAGACATAACAATTTGTCTAAATCCGCCTATATTGTCATTTGCCAAACCCAAACTTATCCATGGTGTCATTGATGATATTATTTATTATTTGTTTTTTTTATTTTAAAAATAATGTAATTTAAAACTTTAATTTTAAATTTGCTATTATGTGATTGCTAGGATTTGAGCTCAGGTCTCCACGATCAAAACATAGAATTCTAATCACTAATTGAAATGATAGGGAACTTATTACACAGTAATATAGTTATCAGTGGTCACATCTTCGGGCTGGACGAAACCGAGCTAATCTAATATAAACTTGAATCCAGTCGAAAAAGTAATCGGACCTTAAATTTCAGCTTCACCCGGTCCTACAAGCTACTATCCCTTATCAAGCATGCCCAAACATAGGGCCGGGTGGGTCACCCAACCTATTGCCACCTCTAATATCAACCTCAAACCAGCTTCTACTTTAACCGAAATAACCAGTACCCACTTGTACATATGGCATCACAAAGTTAATACCGCCAAAAATATTCATTACAAAATATTGTAGACTATTTTTTTGAAAAAAAATAATGGTGATGTTGTATCTCAAATAAAATATGCTAGAATCATTGGTAGTGTAATGTATTTGATGAATTGTACTAAAACTGATACTGCGTATGCTGTAAGTAGACTCAACAGATATACTCGTAGACCTAATATTGAACATTGGCTTGCATTGATTAGACTACTTAAATATCTTAAAGGTACTATGATTTATGCTTTGCATTATACTAATTATCCTACTTCATTCGAAGGTTTTTGTGAGAATTGGGTAACTGCAAAATCACTTCACAAGTGGATATATGTTCACTTTGGCAGGTGATGCAGTTTGTTAGAAATCATCCAAGCAAACTTGCAATGCTTGATCCACCATGGAATTTGAGTTCATTGCACTTAAGCTAGCAGGTAGAGAAGCCGACTAAGAAATCTTTTGGCTGATGTTCCTTTATGGCAAAACCAATACCATATGTTCACATACATTGTGATTGGTGTAGACACCCAATTTTGATAGATTTACTTGAATCCTCTTCAAATGAGTGACAATCAACATTTAAAAAGACCTAGGATACACATAGGATTAAAAGATTTAAATTCTACCATGATAAGGGTCCATTTTGTCATATGTCAATAATGAATTTTCTATTAATTGGTTTACTCATATTTTGGTATAACTCAATCAATATAGTTCAAACACTTTAGCCATGTTCTTGTTTAGCCCAGTCCACAATTCAAGTTCATTAAGATAAGCTCAATCCACAATCCAATTCCACTAAATAAGCATGATCCACATAATCCAAATAATTAGTCCAAAACGAATACAAAAAGACAAATCCAATCCACTTCATCATACACATCTCAAGACCTTTTGAGGTTCAAAGACACATGCATCATCTATCATCCATAATGGGAGAAGTTTTGGTCAATGACCCTTGACCCACTATTTATTATCACCTCACTCCTTGACATTTATACTTTTATCTTTAACCTTTTCATTATTGAAAGTGTAAATCTATAAAAGACAAAGTTGTTATAAAACTTTATCTCACCCAAAAGACCAAACTGTCATTTTCAAAATCCCAAAAGTAACCCAAGACCTTCACCTTTAGGCTATAAATACCCCTTTCATCACTTATCTCAACACGCCTTCAACCCTTCCCTTTTCTCTTTAGAAATTTTTAGAAATAGTCTAGAAAATTCTCAAAAAGAGAGAAAATCAAACCTGGGCTTACAAACTCATTTTTAAAGAGAAGAATGATTCAAGTGAAACATCTAAAAGAGTCAAACAAAAAGCAACAAAGAGGTATTTTTTTACCTTGCCTTTTCTTTAGATTATTATAATTATATTTTAGTTTTTATTTGTTTCTTCATACCTTCTTCTTTATCATATAGTATTTAGTATTTTATTTTCATCTTTTATCTTCTATAGAGCAAGATAAGAGTTATTTTCTATATATATGAGAATGCGAAGAACTCTATTGTTACTTGGGATATTTTGACTTTATTTCAATACCTATGATAGCGATTTTATTTGATGTCTATTGACATAAGATGAAACAAAGAAAAAATTGTTTCTCTTCCCAACCAATGAGAAAATGAAACTCTTTTGCTTAGTTCTTTTTTTTTTTTTTGGGTTACTTCATTTTTATACATCTTGTCTTTTATTTTCTCACTTTATAATTAATTATTCTCTTTAAGTTCAAGTAGCTTCCTTTTTCTTGTCTTCATATCCATGTTACTTATAAATCCATGTGTACTCATCTTCATAGTGTTCTTAATCACATTTGATTAATCATGTTATAAATGCACACTAAGCATGCATCTTTCTTCTATTTTTCTTATTTGCTTCTTTCTCCTTCAAAGCATGATAGCAATTAGTTCTCTTTCTTGATTTCAAGTATGTTAGTAGCTTGTTTGTAATATCTCTCTTGCTTATTTTCAATATTACTTCTTGTATATTATAGCAAATGCATGCTTGAATTACAAAATACATCATTTAAACTCATAAACCTTGTTCTACCTATTTTTTATCCATGTTATAAGGAGCTTAGTAAGCTTGCAAACGGGTGATCATTGTCCCCGGTGGTAAACCTTACATACCCGAAGTTAGTAGGCCTACGGTTGGACGACCATTGTCCTCGGTGTCGGTGCTCAATACTCCACCTGTAAATGATCCGAAGAAGCATGTGGAGAAATTCATGTATAGATGTTGGCTTACCGGTTTTGGGTTCTCATTGTTATTTAGATGTGTACACCTCAACCCCTCGTGTAGAATCCGATTTAGGTTACAATGCTGATAATCTTAGGACGCATGATTGCTTTTGTCCATTAAATGTGAGTCCATAAAGAAATAAAGGTATATAATTCATAGTTTAGTTGTCATCTTTTTGTCAATCACAAACCAAGTAAAATTCTTGAGAGAATGATAGGGGAATCAAGGAACAAGAAATCAGTTTAGACCGGATAAGGTGGGTGCCTAACACCTTTTTCATTCTCATAATCGAACATCCGAACCCATTGATCTCTTGTTACGCATCCAGTGGAGTCATTAGTTGTTACTTTATCACGTGGCGATAGCTAAATCCCCTTTTTACCATCCTGATTCCTATCAAAGGGATTGCCATCGTTTTTTCGGGTGCTTTCAACTGCCAGACGGCTAAAGCTAAGGCTAATAACAAAATATACAATGGAAAAAGTAGACACATTCTCCTCAAACATAATATAGTGAGGGAATATTTACATGGAGGAGTTATAACTCTAGACTTTGCGAAATTAGAAAGCAATATTGTGGATTTGTTAATGAAGCCACTAACTAGGAAGTTAGTGATGGAAAGATCGAGAGAGAGGGGATTACAACCCATAGCAAAAACGGCCAGTAATAACAATCCAACCTATGTGAATAAAGATCTCAGGAATTAGGTTGAATGGAAAAAAAACAGGTCACTGTGGAGTTTGTTAGCACTGCATGAATATGAAATTATATTTGATGAGTCCCTCCCTAGTATGTGGATAGTGCTAACTGCAATGGTAGGTTGACTCGTTTAAGACTCTTAATGAGTAACATAGCCTTCAAAGGTGGTGTGTTTAGTTACAATAACACAGTTGATGGAATTCACCTAATGAGTGTAGAAATGGTATGTTAAGAAGGGAGCTCATACAAAGTGCAACATGTATGAATTTAAATGCAGGATTTCAAGACCCATTGCAAGATCGTAAATATTTGAAATTTAAAATTTTTTTCTTCGTTAGCTCTTATAATTTTTACCTTACAATTTAATTATTTTCCAGTTTAAATGTCTTTTCTCCAATTGAATTTAGAAGTGAACGTGATCCTGAAGCCCCTGCAAACCTAACTAGACATGATGTTCTCCCCATTGATACAGGGTCAATTCAAAAAGCTGGAGTTCCTAATGCAAGAGTTCAAGACCCATCATATGATATCAAACACCTTTTTTCTTAAATCCAATCTATATGTTCTCATTCCTCTTTTAGTCTGTGACTTTCTACTCCTTAGTTTCCGATTTTGCTTTGGAATCATCAGAAGAGCTTTCTTTCTCTTTTAGTCCATACCTATCTACTCCTTAGTGTTTGATTTTGCTTTACATATGATGAGACCTTCTATTCCTTGGAGTTCTATTTTTCTTTGTGATCATATGATTTATAGACGAGATTAATTTGAAAAAGGAAGAACAAAAAGTGTAAACTTTCCATGATCAAGTCTTATGGATTGTAAGATTTCTCTTTGTTTCCTTTTTTTTTTTTAAATCAAAATTAAGGGGAATGAGGTTCTTCTTCTGCCTCATTTTGTTATGTTTCTTCTATTTGTCTTAAAAATTTTCTTTATACAAGGATTTTGCTCTTATACTAGTAATTTGTTTTCCTGGTCTTCAAGCATATCAACACAGTCCAAAGGTTATAGAATCCTAGACATCTATGTCTATTTCCTGTTTTATGTTTTTTCTTTCTTTAATAGTTAGAATTATTTTGAGTTTCATATGAAACTAAAGAGTTGGTGATTTCATTGTGAGTATGTTTATTTAATGTAATGATCATTTATGCTCAAAAGGAAAAAAAAAATGAAAAAAAAGTAATTTATATATCTAGATGTATGGTTCTATTAAATTATTTCAAAGTAAAATAATAATAATAATATTTACCTATAAGGATTTTTATTATTTTTCCTCATGTTTGTGTCTTAGTCAACCAACTAATATTTATGTGAAAATGCTAATATAATGAAATTAAATAGTTGCTTTTTGATTGTACTAGTAAGAATGCACGTGCGCTGAATGTGATAAACTTAATGTTAATTTATAATAATTTATTAATGTTAAAGAAAAAGATTCATAGAAAGTTTAAGCACATGATAAACTTAGTGTTAATTTATGATAATTTATTAAAGTTTAGGAAAAAGGTTCATAGAAAGTTTAAAATATAGTAAGGAGGCAGAAGCAATCACTAGTTTATATAGGGGAATGATCTATACAAAAAAAAAAAAAAAAATTACTTTGAAATGGACATATAAGCACTCTTCTCAATAAGTGGTCAGGTAGCTAACTTGTGTTTTTTTTTTTTTTTTTTAAATGCTTAAGAAGATGTAGAAGTGGACGGTTATGAAGTTATGGAGTAAGTACAAAAATATCATTTATGTTTGGATCCATGGATTTAGCAAGGCTAATGCACTAAGGTATATTCTTTCGTATGCTTAATTCCCATCCCACAATATTAGGTACTGATGATCCGGCGGTCTAACTAGTCCCTTTGGATAGGCGGCGTGATCTTAAAGCACATATATATGCTTATAAGATACACCGGCATATGCCACGTCATATATAAAGCAGTTACCTACTAACTCACGTGTGTGAATGCAGAACGGTGCCCACGCCCCTATTGAGCCACGTTAGCTTTATTGATGGTTTTTTTGGCCTGATATGAGATTTGCAGTCATCTCTATCCTAATCAAGGGTTAACTCCTTTAGTGAGCAAACCTCAAAGGAAGAGACGCTTACCGTATATCTCACTAGAGGCTAACCACCCAGAGATGGTGAATTCTTCAAGGGTTAGTCACCCTCAAAGGACTTAGGGTTAGTCACCCTCCTCATATGACTAAAGGGTTTTTCACTCATAATAGATTATACATTTAGTTGACTTCGAAATGAGTCTTTATTAAAAAAATCCCCAAAGTTACATTTTACTCATCCCTAGGAAATACCTCCGGATGAAAGCTCTTACTAACTTCGAAGGAGATCCCATAAAAAGGAGTCCTTTGAAATCATGTTCTCACTTTCATTTCTTTATGTCACATTCGAATGACATTTGTGGATTCATGGGACTCAGTTGTTCACTTTACTTAAAGATACTTCGAAAGAAATGTATTCTTCTTACTAAAGTCCAATTCAAAGGCATTCGAATTGGTTATTTGACCTAGAACCATTGAAAGGTTCTGTATAACTCTTCCTTACAAGAATGATTGATCATGAAAACCGAATTATTCACTGAGGAACTTATATCTAAGGGCTCTATACGGGCAAATTCGTTAAATATATTGATCACCTTGTAGGATGTATATTGTCACTTTAGCCTCTTTCAGAGGAATATGGATTGAACTACCAAAGAAGGATCCTTCGAAAAGGAACAAATGCCTGAGGAATGTTTGTGAAAATTCAAAGGACTCAATTATTTAAAGAAGATTGTAGTGGATTGCCAATTCAATAACGTGCTAAAACCTCAGCTACTTATATAGCTATTGTATATCTTACCTTATGGGATTTTTTCTTATTAGGGATGTCAGTGTTAAAAACGGAAACATTGCCTTTTAGAACTTTATGCATGACACACATATCATCTGATCCTTGATCTTCTAGATTCTAAAGCATTATCACAGAGCAAGTTCACTTCTTCGAAATGACTCATCACAATTTTCTTCTGGAAATAGCATAGCCACGTTGAACGTAAACTTGGATATGCATTGCTGCATGGAGATATTTTCAAGCTCCTCCTTGAACAATTGTCTAATTGGCATATGTCCTGGTCAATAGGAGATATCGTTGGATGCTTTCTCTGTAAATAGTAGAGCATGCCCACAAATTAGATTATTCATTGATTCGTAGACTTATTCACAATCTGAATAACTGTTGGAACATTGAAAAAAATCAATCATCTCCAGGTAAAACTCACAAATACTTGAAAGACAAAAGAGTGATAACTTATCAAAGAAACATATAAGGAAGACTGGTCTCCTTCGAACATTGAGATTCCCTTGCTCTGTAGTGTGCGTTTTTATTGACACACTTGACATTTCAACCTCCATTCTCTTGATCCTTTCTTTGTCTTATCTACAGATCATATTTGGGAAGGAACACTCTTGATAGAACAGTTGCGCGACAGTTTAGGCTATCCTAAGATGAACTCTCCGGACTATATCTCTATTGATGCTTTTGTATTAGTGAATTCAAACTTTACTAAATAATGTATTCGAATTTCTTTTTGTTACAAATTCTGCATCACCAGTCAGCAAATGAGACGAGAATAGACCTTGAAAGAATTACACAATTTACTATGAATAGTTAATTTAGATATGTGATTTCTAAGAATGTATTTCAAATAAGTTTTTACCTTGGGTCATAAATACTTTTAAATGAGAAATAATTGCAAAAAGAAATAAAGATCATTACATCAAAGCAAACATCTTATCCTCTAGTCAAGAAATAGAAGACTTGCAAAAGAAAGCAAGAGGAATAGATCCTTAAATTAAACACATTATTTGCTTCTGCCTTAATAAATATTTGTTTATCAAGAGCGTGGAAGCTCTCCACGGTATTTGTGCTGTAAAGGGCCTCTTAGGATATTTTAGGATTGTCGGTCACTCTTTTTAGAGGGTTCACTTGGGGATTGATGTCAACTTTGTGTGAGGTTCACAAAACCCTGCAAAGAAAGAAAGAAAAATGAGATAAAGATGTTAGTTTAAATTTTAAAATTCAGATTTATTTGATATTTGGATAAGTCAAAATAAATCATCCAGTTATGAATTTA